>CAMOHE010048519.1:0-38969 GCA_946598075.1 Artocarpus hirsutus | reverse complement strand
GGGGGCGCTGCGACTTGAACTCTTATCTATCGAGCTTTTCTAGATCTGTCGTCGTAGGGAATGTTTAAAGAAAAATGATGCATGTTGTTCTCTACATGTGGGTGTTTTGGTTGGGTTTTAAGGTACCATTTTGTCATCATTTTCCTAACTTTAAGGACTAGTTTGTAACCTTTTTTATAACTTTAAGGACTTGTTAAGCTATGTTATTAGCTGTGCTAATTTTTTTTTTTTTTATATTTGTTAAGTAGTTTGAAGAGAAGTTGTACGTTGTTTGGTTCAATTTAATCTAGGTTCAATAAAAGCAATGGGTCGGGTTTAATATAATCTAAGTTTATATTGTTTGATTTATTGTTGATAGATATATGATTTTTTTTATTCTTTCCATAATGTAATGACGAAGAAGAAGATCTAAGGAAGATGAGGGTTGTCCCTTTTTTTTTACTTGTTTTATTTGTTTAGATTTTTTAATAAATTCTTGTTTTAATTTATTAATTGTTTAATGTATCATTTATTTTGAAGGCTAATTTAGTATTTTTTTAATTAAGAAAATGATGTCCAACAATTTTTTCCTTCCAAAATTAATGGTTTGAACTGTTAAATTCATCTCTCACCAACTAAAATCAAAGGTTTGGATCGATTTTATTAAAAAAAAAAAAGTTGAAGACCAAATGCTCACTTTCATGAAGGTTATAAACTACTGGAGTAATTTACACAAAATAAAATAACACGTCAAGTATGTTATTTTTACACTTCTTGATTGCAAATATAACATTGGAATTAGCATTTGGATTAGAGATAGTCTAACATTAAAAAAGAGCATTGCATTGAAGAGTATTTTTTGACACTCAGGTGTTAAATCTTCCATTTACAAATCAATTCAGCATTATATTGGAAATGCTCTTACCAAATTTTTTCTTTTTTGCTAGAATATTCCCAACGAAGTCAAGTTTTAAACAAAATGATTAGAATATTAGTCTAAGTTCATACAATACGAAACTTTAGTCTATCAAAATTTGACCCTTTTTCTAAGAATATTGTTTTGACAATTTGGCCTTTGTATTACCATCGAAATTCTTTAAAACCTTCTATTCTTAAGAAAACAAAATAAATGAAACATTGTATTCTTTTCAAGAGGAAAAGGCTAGGAATCGTACAGTGAGTTGTACATATGTGTTGTTTAGCAAGAGACGGTTCTAACCATTATTTCAATTATGAACAATATTAAGCTCTCATATGCTACGTAAAAAGAAAAAAAAGTTGTTACAATGTAAAACTTTCACATGCTACAATAAAAACAATTCTAACTAATGGTTCTCACCATCATGCCAAACACCCTAATAGTATGATCTAACTAATTATGTTGTAATATAACCAAAAAAATAAAAAATAAAAAGTACTTTACTAACAGAAAAAATGAAGCTTTATTATAAATTAGGTGGTGTATTACTTTTTTTTACCACAACAAGAGCATGGGCCTATAACAAATGGCAGCCGAAAACAAAAAATACCGTGGACCCAAATCGATCAAATCTAGCCCAATAAAGTACAAGCCCAGTAACATAAAGGGCTAACCAGAAAAATAAATTACATTGAATTAAAGTATCACTTTTTCTAAAATAATATCATTAAAATAATTACTATATGAACATATAATATAAAATATAATATTATTAAAAAATTATCATATTATAAAGAATATTTTTAAAATATTTTGAGTATTTTTTAAATTTCATATTTGTAACAATTATTAATTTTTTCTAACATAAATGGGTCTGCTTTAATTCCAAATGTACCATTCTGGCCACCGTACTTATTACCTGCAGGGGTTTGTTCACCTAATTTCTTCACAAAGCAACTAACCAATTCCAATATAAATATTAATGGTATTGTTATATTGACCATCAAAAAAGTATAAAAATAACATATTTAATACATTATTTATTTTATACTTTAATACATATGCTATTTCAAATGCTATATTTACCTTTTATTCTACATGTTAAATTTTGAAATTTGTAAAAGTAAAACTTTTAATATTAAAATAATTAAAAGGCAATTGATTAAGTAAAAAGTTAATGTACTAACTAATAAGAATCAAACGTCAAATTTAAAGATTTAAAAAAGAAAATAGAAAACCTACTACTAAGGAAGTAACTATTTTTTTTATTCTAAAACTTAGATAAAATTAATTAGCTGAAATAATAATCTTATAAACTTTTTTGTCCTGTATCATTGCAAAATTATTTCTTGTTAGACTAATCAAATTTTTAATTTAGCCAGCTAATTAAATATATGTTTTTTGTCTCATTTACCACAATGATATTGTCCATAAATCAAATTATTTTCAAATTAAATATCAGAGCGATTTTGTAATCAACATGGAATTTCAATTTTCATTAAGACGTTGAGTATGAAAGGAAGACGTTGAGTAGAGTAAGTCATTTCTCATCGCAAAAAAAAAAAATAAATGTTCTTATCAAGTTTAACATACGACAAACTTAACATAAAATAAGAAGATTGCATTGAACATTGGAGATGTTCCTTTTTATCAACTTTGAACATGCCATCACCACCTTGACCTTTTTTTTATCAACGGATTGGTAGGTTGCAATTACGAGGACACCAGTGTCAGTCCTCACGCCACACTTGTGCAACTGTATAACACTAACTAGACACCATTTAATGGCGACAACAACAAAAAAAATCATAAAACCAAGAAGATCGTGATTGAGAGGGCATTTTAGAAGCTGTTTTTGTTTTTAACTTTATAAGTCTAAAAGTTATTTTTAGAAGCGTGTGGATGAATTATTAGAAGTATTTTTACTCTTTAAAAGTGTTTCTTGTTAACGCCATAAAATATAATTTCTCAAAAAAAACTTCTGATAAAACTTTGAAACTTATACCGTGTAGAAGCCCGAATGTCAACCACATGCAGATTTTTAGGAGATCAAATCTTATTTTTTTATTGTTTAGATATTAGTTGGTTGCTTTAACTTTAAATAAAGATAAGTCCTTGATTTTAGGATATTAGTTTTTTTTTTTGTTTCCTGCTCCTAATATTAGGGTAACGTAGACTTATAAAAGCATGAGATGTACCTCTCTTCAAGTCAGTGAATAAAAGTCCTATTTCAGAAAAATACTCCAAGTTTTTCCACACGGTATCAGAGTTGAATTTCCTGGAGTAATCAGCAATGGCAAAGACGTCCAACACCGGTGAGAAAGGGTCCAGTCCAGCAGCTGAAAGTCCCGACCCTATTTCTGCCAATTCAAACATCAGTGGAGGAATTAATCACTCAAATCTCCACATTACCGGTCACAAACTCAATGGGAGAAACTACCTTCAATGGTCCCAATCGGTAATGATGTACATCTCCGGACGAGGCAAAGATGATTACCTCATAGGTGAGAAGGAGATTCCACCAAAAGAGTACGCCAAGTACCGAGTATGGAGAGCAGAAAATAACCTGGTAATGTCTTGGCTAATAAATTCAATAGAAAACGAAATAGGATAAACCTTCTTGTTCTACCACACGGCACAGGAAATCTAGGAGGTAGCCAAGCAAACTTACTCCAACAACGAGAATACAGCCAAACTTTTTGAATTAAAGAACACTTTTCGTGACCTCAACCAGGGGGAGATGGATGTCACACAATATTTCAATCAACTTTCTCGGTATTGGCAACAAATGGACATGTTTGAAGAAATTAAATGGAGCTGCACTAAGGACAGTAATCGTTATCGGAGGATCATCGATTGGGAATGAATTTTTGCATTCGTAGCAGGCCTCACAAAAGTCTCGATGAAGTTAGAGGAAGAATTCTTGCAACAAAACCATTACCACCTATCCGTGAAGCATTCTCTGAAGTTAAAAGAGAGGAAAGCAGGAAAAAAGTGATGCTAAGGGAAAATGCAGCCGCTACCTCAGTGGAAGGATCAGCTTTTTTCTCCCAAGGACCAAATACTCTAAATGCATCAAATTTGGATAGCAAAGGACAGAACCCAGACCATGGTGTGACCACTACCGCAAACCAGGCCATCTTAAGGAAACCTGCTGGAAAATATTCGGTAAACCTGCACACCTGCAAACAATCATAATCGTGATCAACAAACCATAGGAGAGTGAGAAGGAAGAAGCCTTATTGCAGCAGGGGAAGACCAGCCATTTACAGAGAATTTGTTCAGCAAGGAACAACTCAACCTACTGCAAAAAATGTTTGGCCAAAATTTCTCTCAACAACCAGCCATGAGCACTGGAACAATAGCCCAAAAAGGTAAATTTTTGAGTGCCCTGAATGTAAAAACTGAGCAATTAAACTCGTGGATCTTAGACTCAAGAGCATCAAATCATATGACGGGAAACAAATTGTTGTTTAAGACCTTCAATTCTTGCCCAGAGGGATTCATGGTCCGAATAGCAGATGGCTCGGTTTCAACGGTGCTAGGCAAAGGTTCAATTAGTATTTCAAAGAACCTAATGTTACAGGAAGTGCTATTTGTACCAAATTTGACATATAACTTGCTGTCCATTAGTAAATTCACGAAGGATATGAACTATATTACTAAATTCTATCCTACTCACTATGAATTTCAAGATTCGGGTTTGGGGAAGATGATTGGCAGTGCTAGAGAGTTAAAGGGCTCTACCTACTGGAAGTGGATGATTCTCACATTGTAAGTTGCTCTTCTATTCCTGCGTTAGTCTCTCAATCCGATACGAATTTAGTTTATGATCAAATAATGTTGTGGCACTATAGGCTAGGCCATCTTAGTTTTCGATATTTGAAATGTATATTCCCAACTTTATTCAATAATAAAAATGTGGATTCCTTTTCTTATTGAGTTTGCCAATTATCTAAACATTGTCGAAATTCTTATCCTGCATAACCCTACAAAGTATCACATCCTTTTTCAGTTATACATAGTGATATTTGGGGTCCATCTAGAATAAAAATATATCCGGGTCTAAATGGTTTATTTCATTTGTTAATAATCACTCTAAGGCTACATGGGTGTTTTTAATGAAAGAAAACTCTGAGGCTGGAACGCTATTCAAAAATTTTCACTCCATGATCAAAACACAATTCCAAGCAAAAGTTCAAGTTTTTAGAACTGATAATGCTAGGGAATATTTTCATTCTATTCTCGGGGAGTATTTATCTGATAATGGGATTGTTCATCATAGCTCATACATAGACACAACACAACAAAATGGGATTGCCGAACGAAAAAATACACCTCCTAGAAGTAGCTAGATCCCTCATGTTTACATCCAATGTTCCCAAATCCTTTTGGAAGGAAACCGTACTCATAGCAGCCTACCTCATTAACAGAATGCCCTCTAGGATCCTGCATTTTTAAACACCAATCAACTCACTTCTCAAAATCTTTCCTCATACCAGAATTATTTCTTCCATCCCACCTAAAATATTCGGGTGCTCGGCCTTTATTCATATTCACTCACAACATAGAAGTAAATTGGATCCTAAAGCCTTAAAATGTTTATTCTTAGGATATTCTGCCACATAAAAAGGGTACAAATGTTATTCCCCTCTTACCAGAAAATTTTATGTATCCATGGATGTTACATTTCTTGAGCATCAATCATTCTTTCCCAAAACTCATCTTGAGGGGGAGAATGGCGGCCTAGCTCAAGATCAATTTTGGGAAACAGTGTCACCAATTCCAGCATTGTCCCCATTAGCTCAAACACCTGAGCCTACGATTCCACCAGCCACAGTTCCACCTTATGAGCCCACAGTTTCATCAGCTCAAACACCTCAGCCCATGATTCCACCAGCCACGGTTCCACCTACCCATTCACCTAACCTAATTGTCTACTCAAGGAAGTGAAAGCAACAAGTCGAAGTCGTCAAGCCCCCAACTTCTTTCGTTGAGCCCCCAACTTCTCTCCCGCACTCTCAATAGTCTAACCAGAACCTAATAATCAATGAGATTACACCAGGTAATACAATCTCTAACTCTGACAATGAGGATACTAATCATGATCTTGAGATTCCAATTGCAGTATGAAAGGGGTTCGGTCTTGCACAAGGCACCCTATCTACAACTTCATATCCTACAAGAAGTTATCTCCAAATTACTCAGCTTGTGTGACTAGTCTTTCAAGAGAAGAAGTTCCACGTGATGTACATGAAGCCTTGGAGAAACCTGAATGGAGACATGCACTAAATGAAGAAATAAATGCTCTCAAGAAGAATAAGACGTGGGAAATTATGGAGATACCTGAAGACAAGGCAGTTATAGGGTGTAAATGGATCTTCAGCATAACATACAAGTCAAATGCCACTATTGAGCGATACAAAGCTGGACTTGTGGCTAAAGGATTCATACAGACATATGGAATTGACTACCAAGAAACTTTTGCTCCGGTGGCAAAGTTGAATACAGTTCGAATGCTCTTATCTCTCGCTTGCACCTTGATTGGCCATTGCACCAACTCGATGTAAAAAACGCCTTCCTTAATGGAGACTTGGAAGAAGAAGTGTATATGGAGATTCCTCCTGGATTCAAAAGCACTGAAAATGCCAACAAAGTGTGCAAGTTACGCATGTCATTGTACGGTCTCAAACAATCTCCACGAGCATGGTTTGACCGATTCACAAAGGCAATCAGGAAACATGGCTTTAGTCAAGGACAGGCAGATCATACCCTATTCTTCAAGCATTCTCCTACAGGCAAGGTTGCTATTCTGATCGTTTATGTGGACGATATTATTCTCACCAGAGATGACTTTGAAGAAATGCATAGATTAAAAGGGTTGCTGGCTCACGAATTTGAAATTAAAGATCTTGGTGTTTTGAAGATTTTCTCGAGATGGAAGTAGCTCGATCAAAGAAAAGGATTTCTGTGTCCCAACGTAAGTACATCCTTGACTTACTAGACAAAACAGGAATGCTTGGATGTAAACCCGCAAACACTCCTATAGATACTAATGCTAAACTCGGGTTGAAGGAGGTCAGTGCACCAGTTGATGAAGGGAGATATCAAAGATTGGTTGGCAAACTTATTTATCTTTCCCATACTCGTCCAGATATCGCTTTCCCAGTTAGTGTTGTCAGTCAGTTTATGAACAAACCTACTGAAGAACACATGGAAGCCGTATACCGAATCCTTAGATATTTGAAGAAAACTCCAGGCCAAGGGTTGTATTTTGAGAAAGGTTCAAAAAGGAGTGTTGAAGTGTATTCAGATGCAGACTGGGCAGGCTCCATCTCAGACAGAAGATCAACATCAAGCTACTGTACTTATGTGTGGGGTAATCTTGTCACATGGCGGAGCAAGAAACAATTAGTGGTTGCACAAAGCAGTATAGAGGCTGAACTAAGGGCAATGGCACACGGTATATGTGAAGGTTTGTGGTTAAAGCGTCCATTAGAAGAGCTAAGAATTCCAACTGAGAAGGAGATGGAACTGTTGTGTGATAATCAGGCAGCCATAAAGAGCGCAACGAATCCTGTCCATCATGATCGAACGAAACATGTTAAGATTGACCGTCACTTCATCAAGGAGAAAGTGGATAACAGAGACATCAAGTTGACTTATACACCTACAAGCATGCAGACAACAGATATTCTAACCAAGGCCTTGCCTAGATCAACCTTCGAAGACATGATGTCCAAGCTGGTAATGATCAATATCTAAAGCCCAGCTTGAGAGGGAGTGTAGAAGCCCGAATGTCAACCATATGCAGATTTTTTGGAGATCAAATCTTATTTTTTTATTGTTTAGATATTAGTTGGTTGCTTTAGCTTTAAATAAAGATAAGTCCTAGATTTTAGGATATCAGTTTTTTTTTTTGTTTCCTGCTCCTAATATTAGGGTAACGTAGACTTATAAAAGCATGAGATATACCTCTCTTCAAGTCAGTGAATAAAAGTCCTATTTTAGAAAAATACTCCAAGTTTTTCCACGTACCAAAATATTAATAATATATCATAAACTTAAATATAATATTATTGTAAATTTTTTAAAAAATTAAAACTATTTTGGCTTATTAAAACCCTTTTAAAAATATAATTATAAATATTTATTGAAAAGCTACAACTTTCACTTATCGTCAAATGGCCTAAATTTTTTTTTCTCTTTTACGAAAAAGTGAACTAATTTGGACCAAACATAACGTTTGAAAACTGCAAAATATAAAATCGTTTCATGATATGAAAATGAAATATAACTAATTAAAAAGGACTGCAATATATCAATAGTTTGCAAGTGACAACCCTTCCTCTTGCACCGATAACTTAAAAATTTTCCTAGCTCCATTAGAATAAAAATCCCACAACCTCCATAACAAACTTACCTAAAACATGACAACACCACCACCGCCAGCCTGATATGTGGCCGTGACGGCCTTTCCCTTAGGCACGCACGCCGTCCCCCTCCTCGCCCTTGTCCGCTGCCTAGCAGCTGCGTCGCCGGGGACTATATTCTCCTTCTTCAACACTAGCCAATCCAACAACACCATCTTCAACAAGGACACGACCACTCAATTTCCCAATATCAAGGCCTATGACGTGTGGGATGGGGTGCCGGATGGCCATGTCTTCTTGGGGAAGCCGCAGGAGCACATTGAGCTGTTCTGAAGGCGGCGCCAGAGAGTATCCGGTTTAACATAACGATGGCAGTGGCGGAACAGGGAAGGAGGTGAGCTGCTTACTTGCTGATGCTTTCTTCTGGTTTGGAGGAGAGTTGGCTCAAGATATGGGAGTGCCTAGTCGGGTCCCATTTTGGGCCGCAGGGCCCTACTCTTTATCTGCTCATTTTTACACTCATCTCATTAGGCACCGGATTTCAATTGAAGCAAAAGGTATTGATTTTTTGTGCTTGAGCATTCAATACAGTGTTTTTTTATTAGTATTGAAAGACAATTAACCGGGGGTAGGAAATTAAATTTTAGACTTTAATATTAGATGTTCGGGTGTGGTACTACGTTTTTTGTGCTTAAACGTGGTAAAAGTTTCCTGTTACTTATTTTTAAGTGTAATGGGACTAAATATTACTTTCATCATACTTCAGGACCAATCAAAAGATTGTTTTCCTTTTTATTTTCAACTTATTGGTGTAAAATGAGTTGCAATCATGTAACTAAAAAATATATTTTTTGACAAATCTGGCAGGAAAAGAAGACGAACCCCTAAGTTTCATCCCAGGAATATCAAAAATACTAGTCCAAGATTTGCCCCAAGGAGTCCTCTTTGGAAACTTGAAATCTGTCTTCTCACACATGTTACAGCAGGGGGGCCTAATGCTGCCACGTGCAACGGCAGTCTTCATAAACTCCTTTGAAGAGCTAAACACAACCATCACACATGACCTCAAGTCCAAATTTAAGAAATTCCTTAATGTGGGGCCTTTCAACTTAGTGTCCCCGTTGCCGTCGCCACCGCCAACTCCAGACGAAAGTGGCTGCCTGCGGTGGCTCGATGAGCAGAAGGCCGATGCCTCAGTGGCGTACATTAGCTTTGGTTCAGTCGCGGTGCTCCCAAGGGAGGAACTAGGGGCAATAGCGGCGCCTTGGAAGGAAGTGGGATCTCATTCATTTGGTCCCTCAGGGACAATGCAAAGGAAAATTTGCCAAATGGGTTTTTGGCAAAACGAGTAAAAATGGGATGGGGGTGTCATGGGCCCCACAGAATGATATATTGGCGCGTAATGCAGTTGGGGTGTTTGTGACACATTGTGGTTGGAACTCAGTTTTGGAGAGCAGAGCGGGCGGCGAGCAAATAATACACTTTTTATATAATACACTTTTAAAAAATATAGCTTTTTATTATTTTAGTATCATGTATTTAAAAAAAAAAATTATATTGACATTCTGTTGTTTAAAAAATATCAAAACGGTATCATTTAGTTTTCAAAAATATAATTTTAGTACCCTAAATTCATGTTTTGAATCGTAAAATTTTCAAGTTATCCTTTTATTAACAAACCCTAAGTTGTTTTGTAAAAACTATAAAGAATAATTATAAATACTACCAAAAAATGAGTGTCCATGTATATTTTTTTTAATTTTTTTAATCTTTTGTTTTAATTTTCTATTATAATTTTACAAAATTAATTTTGGATTAATTAATAGAAGGGTAAAAAGAAAATTTTATGTCAAAAAACACAAACTTGGGGTACCAAAATGATATTTTTTAAAACCACATAGTATCGTTTTGATTTTTTTCAAACAATAAGGTACTAAAATGATATATTTTTAAAACATAAGTAAACGAAATGATAATATCCTGAAAAAAAATTTATCATGAACATCATGTGTTAAAATGTAGATTCTATAGAACTGAAATTATTCGCCCCTTGCAGGCCAATCTTTGGGGACCAAAGGCTCAATGGGCGGATGGTGCAGGACGTGTGGGAGATTGGTGTGAGTCGAAGGTGGGGCTTTCAGAAAGGATGGGCTAGAAAAATGTTTAAATATAGTTTTATGTTAAGAAAGAGGGAAGAGAGTGAGGGACAAGATCAAGAGTATCAAAGAACTTGCAAACGAAGCTGTGGCTCCAAGAGGAAGCTCCACAGAGAACTTCAAGCTGTTGTTGGATGTGGTAACTACGCCTGGGGGAGCTCAAGACTGACACCAAGCATTAGTTCCATTGAACCGTACGTCTCAGAATATAAAACCACATGCCTATGAATGCACGCAATTTCAAACAGTTAGATTTTCATCAAGTTCATATTGACTAAAACTGCGTCGTGCCAACTAAGTACTATGTTGTACACCATAGCAGAATTCTCTTGTAACTAAATATGAAATAATGTCTTTCTGTAATGTGGATTGCCACGGGAATTTTGAGCAAATTTTCGTCTTCTTTGTACCCTTTTTATAATTTGTCACTTCCAACATTTAACAAAGTGGATGACGAAGGGTCGTTGCCAAATCAATGAACCATTTAACTAACAAAGCAAGGGCATCCATCTAAAAATCGCATCTTAAAATCACTTTCGCTCATGTTGACGTCTTGTGCCTCAACAAAACATACCACACGTATTAGATGAACATTACCAACTATCCCAATTATCTCTATTAAAATAAAGTCCACAAGAGTTTAAATACGATGCACACAACATTAAGTACTTGAACCTCACCACCTCCTTTATAAAAAAAAAAAAGACACGGAAGAATAAAAGGGAAGAAACAAACATCTATCAAAAACATAAAATTTAATCTATAGGGAAACAACAATCAACGTCCTCGAACAGAATCTTGAAGCACAACCCATCCTATGAATAAATTAAACCAAAAAAAAGAAGTGATTTCTGCACAACTCGGCGAAGTTAGTATACATTACACGTAAGACGAATCGTCAATAATTCCAAAATGAGTCATCCAAACAGTCTGCGTCCCCATCAAAATACAAATTATGAGCGGATCCAGCAAAACCGTACCAATGACTCCTGTGTTTCCCTAAAATCAGCACTAAATAATCTACACCCAAAGAAATTTGACATGAGGCAGCACTGCCAGCAACCAAAACCATGGTACGTGGGGCACCTCTGTGGTTCTACTATTTTTGGCTAAAGAAATTCTTGAAACTAATAACAGGGGAAAATGTTGCATCTTTGCATCTGCAGGTTCGAGAGAATGAATAAAGGCACCCATAGAAACTCCGCCTCATTCACACAATTAGCTCCACAAAATTTAGCCTCCTACGAGTCCAACATCTCATCTTGTATCTCGTTAGGGGCAATAAGTCCCGGTATAGAAAGCATTCTTTGCCGCTCTCTTTCTCTCTGAGCAGCTGCCTCCTCGGCGTAAAGATCTTTGTTGTCCTGCAAAGAGAATTGAGCACTCAAATTACAAGCATCTGAACCACATTTCCACACCCCCAATAGAAGGAAAAGAAATTAATTTTGCAAAAGATTACATGGTTAAATATGAATAAAAAATAAATATGAATTAATCACACTTAATTGCCTTTACCTGTGCAGAAAATTCTTTAGATTGCACCAAAAAGTCCCGTATATGATTCTTGAATGTGGAGAGGTCATTCCTCGATTCAAACAGTCCATTCACAAATTGAGTGACCTGAAAAAACCTCAAACAGATAAAATACCACTTTTTTTTTTTCCTGAGGGAGCAGGTGGAAAAAATGTGAAGGGAGAAAGTGATACCTCTGCTGCAGTCATGTTGGGAAATGACGTACTTAAGAGCTTTATGGTGTACTCACGAACGAAAATCGCATTACTTGGATAAGCATATGAAACCGTTGCAACATCCCACAAAGGCTCAGTCAACAAGCCAGTTTCCACCTGAAAAACACAGTTAGTTAAACTTGTCCCTCTTAACATCGAGGAAAAAGCAGGCGTAACAAGAAACATTACCAGGCAAAACAAATGTTGAAGCACCAAGACATGCAACTTGAACCCAGGCTTATGAAAGGTATCCGTCAAGACAGCAAAAATTTCTTGCTCAATAGTCAAAAAGTACGTCCGATAAAATTGATTGCAGAACTCAGAATTCTGTCAATTTTTCAAAAATTATGCTGAATATCTCAAATGACACATGATTAAGAGATAACACAACAACACACGAGGATTGAACCTGAAAGTTCTTCAGCATCTCTAGTAACAGGTTGAGCCCAGTTTCCGCAATATTTCTTTCTGTGTGCCGAAAAGCCCATATAATTGAATCCATAACAAGCTTTAGTTGCTGACGAGTACCAGAAACACATGAAAAAAAAAAAATTCATTGGAAGTACCAAAAAGTAGCAAAACCAAATATCATCAAAACAATTAAAAGCACAATATTCATTTCCTTTGGCAAGGCATTTGTTGATAAGAGGATCAAAAGGGGAAAAATATTTGAGCACAAACCTGACTTGATAAGTGAATCAAAGCTGGAAAACAATGTGTCGCAATGGCACGAAGTAATGAAAAGAACTTGAGTCGATGCTCAGGATAGTCTTCAAAGTTCTTAGTAATCATCTGCAATGGCACAACATTAAGGACAAGTCAGTTAAACAGCTAACTGTTGCAATCACTTTCGACTAAATAAAGTTAATAGACGAGGCAATTCCAAATAGCCAACATCCTCACCTCCAAAGTGCACTGGAAAACAGCTTCAAAAATACGAGGCACGTCATCTGTCATTGCACCTTTGTACCTAAAACAAACAAGAACAAGAACAAATAAAGAAGTGACTTCAAAGATGAATATCCCATTCATTGGGAACAATCATATAGCAACCCTTTCTGGCCCCATACACCAAAATGGAAATCATGAGGCAGAATTAGACAACCTAGCATATCTGCATATGCAACATTAGGCGTTGCATTTTTTTTTTTTTTTGGAGGGATGAAACTTCCAGTAACACACAAAAGTAACTAGCTAATGCAAGATAAAGATAACTAGAGAAGGCAACATACTTATTTATTATTGTGGCAAATAGAGATAAAACTTCTGATTCTCTGGCATCGGGCAGATTCCTAGCATAATCTCCAAGCACAGGATCCATCATCGGGGGCACAAATTGCTTTCCTATTTGGGGTTGATCTTCTGCTTTGTCCAAGAAAGTCTCAATAAGCTTAAGAGTCTCCCTCTTCACCGATCTATGCTTACATAGAAGAAAAAAGGTGCTCAAAATAATGAAATATAGATAAGATCTACAGCATAGCTTAAGGAACCTTCATAATAGATCAAACCTCAGAAGTTTAACATAGGATGTTTTAGACGCAAAGGGGCCCCCTTCTGCTATACTGCTAGATATAAGCTCACTGTACATCCTGTTTAATAATTGAAATGACATACGTAAATCATACCATATTAAAAATAAAGGAAAAAAAAACACTATTTTACAGATTGCATTAAAAAATTGTAATTTTGAAAGGTATACCTGTACACATTAAGCATGTCGAGAAAGATCAAGGAAATTTGGGATAAGAAGTAAGTCCCCAGGGAACTAGCAACGCTAGTATTTGTCTGCAGATTTGAAACTTGCATGATCAAAACTAATCCTTATGGTAACATATCTTTAGATTTATTTCTTTGTGAAAAGACAACAAATTGTTTTAATCTTCTTTTTAACGCCAATTGTTTTAATTCATAGGCATATAGACTATAGTTTCTCCATGAAAAGTGACAAAGCATCAAAAAGAAACATAACGCAACAAAAATCAAGGAGTATCTCACTTCAAGTGAGAGGAATCAACTGAGAAAGCATCGCTGAAAATTAATTGCTAAAAGGCCACACCTGCAATATGTTCAGAACTGTCCTTATCACATCCTGATCCTTTAGGAAGTCAACACTTATCCGCGCCTGACCTATAATTTCGCCCCATTTCTGCATAACGAGGCAATATAAGGCAACTATAAAAGGACCATGCGTTTGTACATGTCAAGGGCAGTGTGCCTTAAAAATAGAGTTGTAGAACAATGGTCCTAGTCTCCCTTGGAGGCAATCAAAAATTAGACAAACCTGATTGGGCAGTTCCATCAACCTCTGAAGATACTCATCCCTTTTCTGAGGATCAGATTCCGCTTGAATCATATGACCAACCTGAAACAAACAAATCAAAATGATTACGAATATGCATGTATTATACAACTTTGAGTAGATCGAAGCAACAAAAGGGACATAAGAAAACCATACAGATTCATAAAATGTATGAATTTGGTGAGGTTCAAGATCCGCAACAGTTGTTGGAAGGCCTGTCAGAAGTTCAGATACAAATGGTTCATTTTCCCCAACCTGAAATTGAATGGACTAGACAGTGAATAAAAATGACACAAAAAAAAATCATCAAATAAGTAAAATATATTTGACACGTTTAACAAGAAGACATTAGTCAGAAGATCCATCAATGCTACCATAAAACATGAGCTCCAGAAAGTAACAGGTACCTGAACAATTACAAATTTACGCTTGCACTTCTGCACAATCTTCAAGAACGTGTCGCAGGCCATATCCTGAAACATATGAACACACAAGTTCAGCAACCCTTGAATAGATGAAAAATACCTCAAGCAAGCCCGTTGAAAAGAAATCGCTTGTCATCCAATAACATATAAAGCATTTTCTGTTTATCAGAAAACCCATAATAGGAAAATTACCTGAACCCCAGGATGTGTTTCATGCATAAACTCAAACAATTTATTCACGACAGTTTTTAGGAATTTCCAATGAGCTCTTAGAAACCTCGGGTATTGTCCAACAACATACCTGCAGTGAAGAAATGGGGAGGAAACATAAGCCATCAGGACATAAAATTGGATTTACACAACAAGAACCAGGGCTTTACAGAAGATTAATATTCCCCCTCATAAACCGAAAAATAACACCCACTGTCCTTTTTTATTTATTTATTTATTTTTTTGACCCCTCTAGTTTTTGGAAGAATAAAATTGCCCATATATCGTCACGTACAACATAGTGTACAATAGGTACTGTGTGAAACTAGCACATATGATATTGCAACCCATGATGTAATCATTACATGCAACATGGCATTTAGGCATTTTTATCTTTCCCAAGAACAAAATGGAAGGGTAGATTTCAGTAACAAAAGGAGTAATTTGCCATTTAAAAATTAAAGATTAAAAAAAAAAGAACTACAGGGATACGCTATGCTCAAACAAACAAACAATTGCCAATCCTTACATAATATTACTGGCGATAACGGCTTTGTTATCTTTTCCTTTTGTAATTTCACAAAGATTCAATAAGTCGCGAATGACCATCACCAAAAATCTGTTTTCCTGCCAAAACAATGCAACATTGTCCATTAAATCACTAGAGAAACCCAAGAGTAGTTTCTACATTTAAAAAAAAAAAAACATGCGCGCACATGCGCACACATTTGATGATCAGAAGGCCTAGTCAAAAAACAGCAATGCATTCTAGATGGCAAGACGGTTAACACAAAAGGAAAAGATCCAAGACGGTTAACACAAAAGGAAAAGATCATTACAGCAATGCATGTAGTCAAAAAAAGCAATAAATTCTGTGCCTTCATGTTTTCCAAACTGAGATGCCTGTAGATGGCATGACGGCCAACACCATGCACCAGATACATGCATATGTGCACTCACACACTCATATGTGTAAGTATTGTAAACTAAAAAGAGGGTATAAGCATCCTACAAATCATACAGCTCTCTTAAATCAAAAAATATGTAATTTTTATAGCCAAGCAGGAACGTGTGAACAATGACCACAAACTGAAAACAAGTAGAAAGAAACATGTTATTAAAATTGTTTTGTCCACATGAAGCACATGCACATGAAGTACCTGTTCTTCCATCATAGAACCAGATATAGACCCTATTGCCCAGCATAGTGTGTTCAAGTTGTTCCAATTCCAATCCTCACCACTCAATTGTTTGCTAAGCTTCTTTAGCATCTGCATCACATAGGACCAGATCACTCTTAGAAGTTCACCATAATTAAAATCACAAGAGAAGATGTAACACTAATAGAAATGACTTTTTTCCCGCTAATCCTATGCTAATAAAAATGAACTAGGTGTTCGAAAAGAGCTAAGAAACGTAATAAGAATCCTGTTTCTCTTATCTTCAACCTGCCAACGAGTTGCCCAATTAGTAACCACATCAATCCCCCACAAATGATTACGAGCCAGAAACTAGCTTCTCCAAGGTCACATTTATAACAGTGGAAGAGGTGCAGTACTATTTGGTCAAACATATAACCAGTATACTAGAATTAATGTTGCACGAATCAGCATGCATATGGTATAACCGAAAATACCTAGGGAAAAGGATTACAGCAAGTTTATAGTGGTTTCACCTAAAAAAAGACGCACACAATATGAATCTTGTCAAAAAATGTTTTACCTGCTTCTCAGTGTCGTCGTGGTCAAGATGTGACAAATATATCAGTGTCTCCCTCATGATCTGCAATGACAATTGGCCATTGCAACTTGGTAAAAAAAATATTTCAGAAAATAAAAACCCAAAGCTGTTAAGCATCCATTGGTTTTCAAAAGGGGAAAAAAATGCATCTTTGCAAAAATTTTGGCCATATCAAGGTAAAATAAAAGGTTCAAACACTCACAACCAGTCATTCTATAAGAAATAAAATGAGAAACGATTCAGATATTAGCAAAATAAGAGATCGGTAACCTTATATTGGACAAGAACATCATTGTCCTTCATGGTTTCTCGAACAATGTTCCCATTTTCATCTTCAACTATGAGAACCTCTTCTGGCTTGGCCATACGACAAATCATAAGCATTCTCAACTTTGACATCGGTTCAGCATATAGTTGCCGTCTCTGCATAAGTTGAGAGCCAATGCCATCAACCATACCAGGAAGCAAAGGCACCTGCAAAATCGATACAAAATCAATAAGCCGTCATACACAACCCTTCAGCAACGGGAAAAAATAAAAAAATAAAAAAGAAGCAGCTCATATGTTCAACTATCTGGAAAAATAGCACTTTGCACCAAAAGCACAATAAACATTATCTATAAAACAATAGCAATACCTGCAACCCCATCATACTAGCTGCAACTGCAGGATTATCCAAATTATGGTGTGCCTCAAATAGTTCCAACACAAAGGAATTCCAGTAGTCTAAGCAAACCTGTTTCCGTCATCAGGAGATTGTTGCAGGTAAATACATTTCAGTAATTCTACTTCTCACCAATATGTGTGAGCAAGAGAAGAGAAATAGATTATAAAAATATATACCTTAAAAACTTCTGTATCATCCACATACGATATTTTAATAAGATATTCCAGACCCATGAGCAATGCAGGTATAGTTTCTCCAGGGGTTTCCAATACACGGATGTGAGACTGCACACAAGAAGAATGTTATGAAAATTTCAATGTACTAAACCAAAAACTTGAAATTCATTGCCAATATTGTCATTGTATAAGTTCCGTTGAATTCTTTCAAGGGAGCCTAATAATAAAATGAGCCACTTTCTAAAACTATGCACATTACAAACTAAAAGAAAGCAATCAAAAAGAAATCAAAGCCCATAAAGAGTTAATAGACTTATGTAGAGTCTGCAATAACTCATTCCACGTTTCTGTTGGGTAGAAACAAATTCCACAACTATGACACGACACACATTGTTATATGCAGTCAACAAAGCAACAAATAAAACAAAAAAACCCAGTCGTGTACCAACAATCTGTACTTATGCTTAGAGGATATGAGAAGAATCATCAAAGAAACAAGATAAAATTAAAACCAAGGCTAGGAAGAAATTATACAAGTAGCGAAAAAAGAATCTTACCTTGTAAAACGAAGTGAAAAACAAAGCCAAATTCTGAATGAAAGCCTGAAGATTAAAAAAAAAAAAAAATTAAGTTGCAAACCAATAAAATAAAAATATGAAAGAAACATGCAAGTATAATGTATATAAAAATCATGGTATTCGATATATTAGTTAGACAATATGTACCTGCTCTTCGCTAGACCCATGTACATAGGCCTCGGGAATGTTTGTATTCAGAGGAAGAACAGTCTAAACAGTGGAAAGGAAAAATCTTAGGGACCAAGAAGAAAAATAAAAGATAAATACAACACACCAGTAGATTAGACAATAGAAAATGTGCTCAACTATATGGTTAGTTTGTGTGCCGAACTATATGCATCGACACAGACACAGACAGAATATATCTGATATACCTGCAACTGCACCATGAATATACTGTACATCTTAACATACTGCACATTATAGAAATCCCCAAAACTGAGAGCTGCAACCTAAATACAAGTACACTCAACTATGAGAGGAAGGCACAAATCAGAGAAATAATTAATTATAATTGCAACAACAACATACCTCTGTCAAACATTGAAGTGTGAGGTTCCGATAAGATGGCAAGGGAAAAAATTTCAAGAGTGTTTCAAGCTGCGAGGCAGAGATGCCAAATCAAACATATGGTACAAAATAAAACTTTCCAAAAAAATGGTTCAACAACCATCCAAGAACAAGTCACACACCAATGGGGACTCAAAAATATAGCCCAGGGGAATCCACGAGAGGAAAGCATGTAATGTGGATAGTGTCGCACGTATAAGCTCAGTTCTTTGAGATGCTGATAGAACATATAAGCATAACTCATGAATGAGTTGAAACTCACTGCAACAACCAATCACATTCTGAGTGAGATTGGATAAACACATAAGATATCGCCAAGGTAAACAGGGACATGTTGATAACATAATAATAGCTCATGATCTGATGGCTAAAATCTGGTAGTACATAACCGAGAACTGCCACTAATGCAGAGGACCGGGCACACCACAAAGCAGGGATTGAAATATTATAAGTTACTGCAACAATTTTATCAATGAAAGAATAAAACACAATAAAAATTCCAAAGCCATAAAAACAATGACCTGTTCAATGATTGTTTAAGCTCTTTAATCTTATTTTGAGTCATCTCTCCTCTTGAGAAATCAAAAACCTCTTCACTTAGAAGCTGAACAAAACATATTCAAGTGAGTAGTGCTGACACATAGGCAACCAATCAAACTTAACTTTGAAAATTAAAAGGAAAAAGAAAAAGATAGAAAGAAAAAGGCGTATAGACTTACCTTCAATATGGCCATGCAATTCTCACAAATTGTTTCGCTCGTTTTAGCAGCTGAAACAAGATCGGGAATAAAGCTTCGCCACCTTGCTGGCCAATCATGCTTCAAAATCTGTACATTGAGACTAAAAATCATCCTATGAGAGGGAGAAGCAAATTGGTGTTAAGTTTATCAAGTAAATTGAGGATGAGAGCGAGAAATTTGAAATCAAGCAAATAAATTTTTTGGTCAAGAAACAAAAATGAAAGACCAGAAAAACCAACCAATGACACAACTAGCTGTAACCATAATAGAGCATTATTTTGAATAGCATCCAGATTTCACTACAACGATGAAAAGTAGGAACCTTGCCTGAACCAATATGATATTCAATTTGTTGACATACAGTCTCTCCATGCGAAAAGATTCCTCACGGCTTGAAATCTAAGTAACAGATATAATAAAAGTAAGAAGACAGAATGTCGTAAAAGCACATCTACAGACCAAAATAGGCCAACTAGTTTAACTTCACATTACATAAAAATCTACCAAAAAACTATACCTGCACGATAACGTCAGATATGTAATTTTTCATTCCATCTCGCTGCTCCACAGGCAATGCATTCCATCTATACTTGATAACACCTTCTAGAACCTGTATGTAGACAAAAAGACAGCAATAAACCCATTTATAACTATCATATCTTGCATAAGACAATTCCAAACGAAATATCAAAAAACAAAAGACAACTATACATTGTCTTACAGACTAATAGTAATAGACTGTTATAAAGCAAACGCGCCCAACCTGCAATGCAAAGAACTTGGTATTTAGGTTCTTTGTGTTTTGTAGAATGTGCACAACTTGGAGCCACATATCGGGATTATTTTGCAAGTCCCGCAAGATCTGGTCTGCAGCTGACCTCTGTTTCAGCAACATCAAAATCAGAGAAGCTTTGTGAAGATTAAGCTAAAAAATTGAGGACATCATCTTTTACGCATAACAACATTTTACCAGATTTAAACGCTTAAATTAACCTAAAGACAAAAGTATCAAACTTTTAAAAGTAAATATATAATACCGTTGGAACTCTTAAAAATCCTACAACATGTTAACCAAAAATCCAACAACATTTTATACCATGCAAAACGTCAATGTGGCTCAACCAGTGACATTGCAAACACGAAACCCATAACGCATGAAAAGATTTCCACATAAGCACATATTATTCAGGCATTTCTCGAAAGATGGCAGTCGCAATGATGGTTAATTAAAAGCTTAAATTGACGTAATCATTCCTCAATTCTCTGCGTGATCAAAACAGAAACAGGAACTAGTAAGTTATCTTCTGTCGATGCGAAAATCCTTATCTGAAAACGTTGAGATCCCCAAGCAACTAAGCCCTAAGACCTCCTCCCCCTCCATTAAACCCTAAATACCAACACAAGCAAGAACACCAAACGCCAAAACCTTTGCAATACAATTCATCGCATACTCTCTCATGAACCAACCAAAAAAAAAAGTTTCAAATAAACCAAGGTAAAGCAAGGACATGGTTCCAGAAAGTTCAATTGAGTAGACTCCCCAATTTATGCTGATGTTTTCTCGGGAACAAAACAGAACGTAGGAAAAGAAAAAGGAGGATACAATTGCTCACCTCTTCCTTAGATCCGGTGCCGTAGAAGGCGGCGACGGTGGCGTCGAGCAGACCGACGTCAATCGGCTGACTCAAATCCCGAAGCTTCTCGGCCGCCATAATCAGAGAGACAAGCGAGGTAATTTAAAAAAAAGGAAAAAACCAAACAGTCCAATAAACCCTAGATAGAGAGTCCCGACACTGCAGGCGCGCACTGAGAACGAAGGAAGGAAGGAAGGAAGGAATGAAGAAGAAGGAGAAGCAAACCCTAGAAGAGAAAAAGATTCCAGAGAGAGAGAGGCGCGGAGAGAAGAAAGGGATAGACAATCGTGAAGAGAGGGAAATCGGAGAAGGAAAAGGAGAAAAGGGCGTGAATTTATAAACGAATGAAACTAGAGAGAGAGAAAGAGAGGAGGGAAATAAAAGACAGCTTGAGAATGAAGCAGAGTCTAGAGAGAGGAAGAGAGTGAAGTGAAGGGCTGGGGAGTGTTTTGGCTTTGGCTGGGTTTTTTTTTTTTTTTTTCTCCCTAACTTTTTTATAATTTTAATGTTATTTCTATGTTTTTGTTTTTCGGGTTTTTAGTTTTTTTTTTTTATTTTTAGTTATGGAGTATTTTTATTAAGATAAAAATATGTATTCATTAAATTGGCTAACTTCTTTAATTTTAATATAGTTTTTATGTCATTCCGTTATTGGTAATCAAGCAATTTTATGCATGAAGATAATAAATTTTGCCCACGTGAGTTGGCCTTAACAAATATGGTATTTGATCTGTATTTCTACGGTTAAGCTCGCATTACTGTTTTAGCTTTTATATGATTTTGACGTTATTTATTAGTCTGTAATTGAATTTTTGACATAAGATATTTATGCATAAAGATCATAAATTTAGCTGTTGTAGATAGTTTCTAACCCGCATGTACATGGTATTTCTTGTATTTGTTTAATTAAATTCATACATTGTATTACTTTTATATGATTTTGATATCATCTAACTGTTTATAACAAATTATTAATATGTCATATTTGGAAACCAAGTTTCTTAAGGCATGCAGGTCATAAATTTGATCCTTGTGGGTATATGGTATTTCTTATATCTTATTAGAATCTTCTTTTAATATTTAATATTTTTATTTTTTTGACTTTTTTGTAAGGTAAAAATATATTGCTAGTTTTTATTCCGTTAAATTAGCATACCTTTATTTTTTTTTTCAACTCACATGTTTAGTTTTAATATAATTTTAAGGTAATTTGATTGTTCGTAGTTGAATAATTAATCTTTTTATACTAACTATAAAGATAATAAACTCGACATTGAGGCTAAGTTCCAACCAATACAATATTTTTTCTTAATATTTTAGACCATGTATTCTTTAGTTATCAAAGAAATTATGCTTTAAATTTTAGGTTATACTATATTTATACTTTTTTTAGGAAACTATATTTATACTTTTAAACTTTGAATTTATCATTTTCCTTGTCAATGACAATTTTCACTATAAAAATAAAATAACGTATTTAAAAATGGAAAAATGAAATAAAATGGAATTAAAGAAAAAAAAGGAAATACTAAAAATTGAAAAAGGTGAAAGACATATAGGTTCTTTTCATAGTCAAAATAAACTTTTGGTTAAAAAAAATAAATTTAGCATGAATTAGAAATGCAAATATATAAACTTATACAATTTAAAATACATTGAACCAGTTTTTGATATTCTCAAAATGCAATATAAAAAATGGAAAAAAAATTTCTTTATCTTAATGCATAATGATCTTTCAATTTCAACGTCTGTGAAATTTGATTAGGGTCATTTTTTATTGGAGGAGGGAGATTTTTAGGGGGTAAAGAAAAACGTAGATGGAAAGGTACCAATACGACAATTGCCCTTCCTTTATTGGCAAACAACTGCTGTTTCGAAAGAATAAAAGGGAAACTGTTACCCTTTTAAAAACAATGGGGATGGGGAAACTATGACAAGTGGAAACCAACCTCTTTGGTCTCTAATTCAAGCTTTTCATTGAATTTTATTTGTCCTTAAAAAAATGGTTTCTTCTTTTTTAAGAACTAAAATAATGCCCTAAAAAACAATAAATCATAATTTGAGCCAGACAATCTTAAAAGTATCACTATACTTGCCGTAAATTCATTTTTGACTCCACTAAAAGGTAAAAAGTTTAAATCTCTTACCTCCAAATTAAAAAATAAAAAATAAATCTGAAGAATGTTGCATGTTTTAACATATGAAATAATTGCATGCAATGAAGAAATTCTCAAATAAAGATTAAGGTGGCAATAAAGATAATTAAAACCAAACGTTGTTAAAAGACGGCCGTTTGGTATTGTTTTCAAGGTGAAAATGTTTTTATTTTGAAAAATAAGAATTTTTAGAGAATTGTACTGAGAGTGTTTTTAAATTTTTGCCCTGAAAAACATGTGAAAATATTTTCAAAAATTCTGATAACAAAACAAACAGGGCCTTGTTTTGGTGTAGAATAAAAATGAAAATTTTGGATATTGTTTTTGAGGTTTCTAAAATACATTTGGTTTTCTTTTAGAGATTGTTCAAATATACCAAAAAAGAAAAAAACTAAATTTGATTATGTTTATGAAAATATTTTTTTGGATATAAAAGCCTTAAAAAATGAAAAGGAAATCAAGTTTGGGCTTTTTTTATTTTTATTATGAAAATGGATTTTGGCTTTCTTTTTTGTTTTGATTTTCTTCCATGTTGCTAAACTTATGCTATTTTGAAAATGGTCCCAAAACAAATGCCTCGAGTAATCGTGGTTTATTCAAAACTATATGAAAAGGAGGACCACACACAACTTTTCACGTGCACCACGTAGCCATAAGTTTTTGTAAAAAATGTCACACCAACACATTAAAATACAAGTATGCCACCAATAGCTAAGAGTCTTTGGCAAAGCATTAAGAAAATATCACTCCAACTATTATAATGTAAATATCTTATATGTTACAATAAAATCGTTCTAACTTTTAGTTTTATTTGCATTGCGGATCATACAAACATATCGGTAATAACTATTGGTGGCAGCCACTATCTTACCAAGATACTAATAGGCATATGCCATCATACTTAAAATTTAAGAGAAAATTACATGTTATGCCTTGCTTTTAAAAGTGAAAAATTACATATTATACCACACTTTTAAAAGATATATTTATTCATGCTATACTTAAAAAAGTTTATACAACACTATCATTCATACTTTATGTTAAGTTATGCCACAAATGAGAATGTGTAGCATTTATAAAAGTAAGTTTTAAAAAACCGTTTCAAGGTTATGTTTATTCATGGCAAGCTAAAAAAAGTTTATGCCACATTATTATTTATATTACATATTAAATTATGCCACAAATAAATAAACGTGATATTTATAAAAAGTAAATAGTAAAATATTACATTTATAAAAATTCCCTAAACTTTTGCAGCGAATGGCAGTCGGCCACTAGCCGAAGGTGTCCTACTGTAACAATTTGCATTTGCCACTCCTAGACCCCCTGTATCCTATCGTAGTACTCCATTGTCATCAACGGAAGACTATCAAGTATATTACCGTGGAAGTAAAAGTGCTAGCAACCGATGGTATAGAGTCTGTAATGTACTAACGTTATTGTTGGAGGCGATCTGCCAGAATGCTAAAAATTTCAAAACCCTGAGTCATCGTTTCTGCTACTACAGGTCTTCTCATCGTAGTACTTTAAAACTACAAAAAAAAAAGCCAAAATAGAGATTTTTACTCCAAATAAATGTACATAAACATTAAAAAAAAAGAAAGAAAACACAAAAGTATCGTGGAGAGGTCGACGAGTTGGATTTGGCCATACGTGCAAAACGGTCTACACCTGGCTGCCGTCTTAAATGTCCTTTGGTCCGCCTTGCGTGAAAAAAAATAAAAAATAAAAAATAAAAATAAGAGTGTATTTAACGATGTAATTAAAATTAAAAATATGAACGATTTTACTGTAACTGTGAAAGTTTTACACTATAATATGTTTTTAATTATACTGTAGTATGTGAGAGCTTTATTATGTAGCAATTTTAACTATTTAATTTGAACGGGGTTGTCAAATGCAGCCTAGAAGAGGAGGGGAAGAAATAGATAATTAACTAAAGAAATTTGTGTGTGTGGAAAATATCAAATCAAGTATAATTTTTATGGCACTCAGCCTGAATTTCTCTCCATTTTATTTGCTTTCAATTGACAAAAGACCCAAGCTTTGAGGTTAAGTGGGTGTTTGGAAGAGTGGTGGGAACCACTCTTACTGTAGCATGTGAGAGTTTTATACTGTAGCAAATTTTTTTATTGTTACTGTAGCATATGAGAACTTTTTACTATTTATAAATGAGTTTGTAGTGAGAACTGAGTGGTTCCCACCACTGCCAAACACCCCTTAAATGATATTTACAAAATTGTTTTTCTTTTGTATTTCCCACGCATATGTTGCATGTTTGAAATCTTCACCTTACCGTATGGTGCAGAATCACAAGAAGTTGTTTTTCCCTTTTAGAACTTAGTACATTTAGATCCTTTCATTTTTTCTTTTCAATGTTAGAATAAATGCCAAAGATAATGTTTTTCAGAGTAAGAATTTATATCTAATTAGTTTTCTCTGTTTGAAATTAAAACAATTTATTTCTTAAAGATATGCCAATTCTTTTCTTTTAACACATACCAAACTTTATAACATTTTTTCGAACTCTACATGGCTTTATAAACTTTTGATTTCAATTCTAACATTTCTTTCCTATAGATTTGTTGCTGTGATATGAAAAAAAATACCACATGAATAGTACATTGTTTTTAGAGAAAATTAAGTGTCATATCACATGTTTAAAAATTAAATTTATTTATGCTACATTTATAAAAGTTTATATCACACTATCATTTATATCACATGTTAAGTTGTATCATAGATAAACATGTATGTTATTTATAAAAAATAAATATTAAAAGATAACATTTGTAAAAAATTTCCTTGTTTTTAAACGTTTTCATTAAATCGTCGCATTTTGTTTTATGTGATAAGAATATAATGAGATTTATTGGGCCCTTTTATATTGTTTTTAGAATAGGTTAAAATATTTTTGTTTTGAAAAATGAAAATTTTTTGAGAAATATATTAAAAATGTTTTAAAATTTTTACCTCAAAAAATATATAAAAATATTTTTAAAAATTATGAGAACAAAAACAACTAGTTATTGTTTTTTAAATTCCAAAACAATTTCTTTATTGAGGAAGCCATTAATAAGTGACACGTGCACAGATATGGCTAGTAAAGTGCCGTACGACTAATTTTGACTGTTCACTAACCAACCAATCCTAACTTAATCAAAATTCCTAATGACAATGACAAACCAAATTATAATTGCAAGTCCAAAAACCTGTAACCAAAAAAAGACAGCTGTATGTATGTGCTTGAAAGTCAAGATGGTTCGCTATATGTCAACAAAGTGGGTCAACCTTATAATGACTGAGAAAAATAAGAGATAAGAGCGGGCCTGAGATCATCAGAAAGCAAAGCCAACGGAAAAAAAATAAAAAAAAAAGAGGAGAGAGAGAGATTCTGGGATGATGAACTTGTTCAGGTTAGCGGAGGACATGACCCATCTCCTCAGCGTACTAGTTTTCCTCTTGATATTCCCACCACATATAAGGTATTTGATATAAGATAATTTAAATTATTATCTTAATTATAAACAGTGTAAAATTTTTATATATTATAATTAAAAAAAATTGTTATAGTGTAAATCTTTGATATATTACAACAAAAACAGTTATAACTAATAGTTCTTATCATTATATAAAAAACTCTATAAATCTTGTGTCGGTATGTGTGTGTGTATGTATATGTATATATTTGTGTGACAATGTATGTGTGTTCTTTTCAGGATGTTTCGAAACACCATTCCAACCACAAGTTTAACATTCTAATCAAATCTATAATGTTTTTTTTGCATATTAAGTTATTTTTTAACTTACGGTTTTAACCATGCTTTCAAACCCTATATTTATTTCTTCATTTCTTACCGTTCTTTCCTTTCTTCTTTTGATCGTTTTCCTAATTAGTTTATGGAGCTGCCCATGTACTGTACTTGATTAATCTCATTTTGTTCCACGTATACATGAAACTTTTTACTTTAGCAAGATATTACAGATTTCCTTCATATCTATATCTACTCTAGTAAATGAAGAGATAATGTTACTAAATTATCAATCATTTGGATATTTTCAAGACTAACATCCTTTTTTCAGGCCAGGAATTTCACAAAAGACTCAAGACTTGTATGTCTTAGTCTTTCCGACAAGGTACCTTGACTTGTTGACGAGGTCATTCTCTTTATACAACGTTGTAATGAAGTTAATCTTCATTGCAACTTCAATTGCCATTGTTTGGTACAAGAGGTGCCATAAAGTAGTTAAGCAAACGTACAACAAGGACCAGGACAGTTTCAGACATTATTATCTGATTCTTAGTTGCTTTCTCATGGCTCTTTTCATTCCCCTTGATTTTACTGTAGTGGAGGCATGTGCCATCTCTGTTTTTTCTACCTTTTTTGGATACCAAATGTTTATGGTGTCGAAAATGTAGTTGAAACCGTAACTTAGAACTAAAATATTATAAGATGTGATAGAAAATACTGTTAAAAAGTTAGTTGGGACCGCAACAATGTTCTTAAACACTAGCTGTGTTGATTTTATATCAGTAGAATACATCATTCCATCTAAGATACTGACAATTCAGTTACCACTTCATTTGAAAGAAAAAAAAAAAAATATATATATATATATATATATATATATAATTACTTAAACTAACAGTGTCTATTTCCATGTTTTGCTGCTTAGATTTTATGCTGAAGGAAAACCTTTTTTTTTTTTTTTTTTCGGTTGATGGGTTTTATGGACATTTTCCATATACCTTGAAGCTGTAGCAATCTTACCGCGGTTGGTGTTACTGCAAAGGTCAAGAAGCAAGCTATGTTTTCCTTCTTGGGTAATGTACGTCTCTTTTATTTCCTGTCTTGCATATGCACATACCAATTTCCTCTTGTCATAACATGTTAGTACTTCAATGTCACGTTGTTAATTTCCCTACTCTATTAATGCGTGATCATCTCTTGTCAGATTCAGTGATTCACTACCAAAACAAGAGTGATTCTTTTATGCTTCACATATATGCATACTATCGGTTCCTATGCATATTTAATTCAATTCTTTTTTTTTTTTTTTGGCATGGTATAGTTCTTTCTCGTAATACGCTTGGTGGTACGTCCCGGTACTGGTAATGAGTAGCAGTAATTTCTGGTATCTTGTTTCTGAACAAGGTTTTTTTTATTGAATGTCTTTGTGCTCGTAGTGCCTTTGGAGCCTTGTATCTCTTAAACCGGATCTACCGTTTTTCCGCAGAGATTCACGAAATTCGTTGGATTCGTAATCTCTGTTAATTGTTTTGTCTTGCCTGAACAACCTTTAGTATTCCAGCCACTTTAAATACTAATGCCATAACTATTAATGAGTTCTTTTCTTGTTTTTCCTTCTTCCCTAACGCAACTTGGGTTTAGTCCAGACTGCCCTTTACGCGGACTTTTTCTACTTCTATGCCCAAAGGTTAGCTTCTCATGCTGTTGGCTGGGGTGGCGCAGCTGGGGAAAGCCTTTGGAGTTTTAGAGGACATTTAAGAACATTAGCTAGAACCAAAGTTTACAACAAATTTTAGTTAAAAACACTATAGTATGTAAGAATTTTACATTGTAATATACTTTTTTTGAAACTTTAACATGTGAGAGTTTGACACTACAGTAACAAAAAATTTTAGTTTTAGCTCGTATTGTTAAACACCACTCAATGTTGGCTTATTAGTGAACCCACAGATAAGAAAAGTTAAAAAAAAAAGTTTATACAAAAGTTGTTGTTACGAAAATAATGCAATAGAAAAAAAGAACAAGCATACGTAGAAATTTACCTAGAAACCTAATATGGGAAAAAACGACAGGCAAAGGATAAGAAAAATTACTAAACTCGTGAAGAATACAAGATGGAGGTGATTAGAGAAGCTAAAATTTGATAATAATAAAATCTTAAGGTAATACATTATATATATAAGTATAAACAAAATCCTATGGATCCAAAATATATAAACTAACCCAAAAATACAAAAGTTTGTACTACGGAGCCCCCACCCCTACACTCCCAGCGAGATCAATGGTATGCTATGGGATCGAGCTCCGCTACCACCATAGATCTTATGAAAAAATCCCACATGTATTTTTCACCATAATTATCGTAGCATAAGCTTTTTAGATCAAAATAAACTGAATTTGAGTCACCATACTTTAACAATTGTAGAACTTATTGTCGTGTCTTACCCCTTTTGTTTGGCAAAATTTAATAAAAGAGCCACCTAAAAAATTTAATTGAAGAAATAACTTCTTCTTTTTTTTTGCACAAAAATAAAACCTTTTGGACAAAAAAACTGTTTCAGTTTTTTTTTTATCATGTAAAAGTTTCTTTCCTTATTCCAGGTAAAGGTTTTTTTCTTTTATTTTATTTTTAAATTACATGACATAAAAATTATTTATCCAATTTAAAAATTTCTTAATCTACTTAACAAAAAAACACTTTTTCTTAACGTTATTTATCCAAATCCCGGTTTGTTTGTTGTTATGCTCAAAAAGAAGTAATCTATCAACTATATATAGAAGTGTCGTAAGCCAGTTTCTCTTTTCCTTGAGCTTCGTCGGATAGGTTTCGTTCCCGTTTCACCTTTCTATCTCTTGTTTTTTCTTTTCTTTTAGCCAAAACATGTTCCGATCTTCTTCTTTTACAGCCTCTTCCGCGTCCTTTTTTTCAAACGCTACTCCCTCTTCTTCTCGTTTCTTGTTTTTTTCTCTCTCTATCAGCTTTTTTTTAGATCTCTCTCTTTACTCTTGGATGGAGAAGGAGGTTGTTAGTTTGGGCTTGCAAAAGGAGGTTGTCGAGAATTGTTGTGTGCGCAGAATGATGTTAGGTTTATGATATTGTGTGCGCAGAAACTATTATCCAAGAGCAAACATCGTATAAAAAACTGGCGAATAAAGTATTCTTAATTGTTAGCCATGATCCACTTCTTATGGCAATTTTCTACTATCATTTATGTTCTCTTTAAAATGAATTCAAACTCTAGCCAATCACAATTTTGCATAAGCAACTTGTTAAGTCTATCTTAGTAGCTTTACTTTGGCACTAAATATATTATGTCCAAGATTGATAGGTAATGGCTTCATGGACTGTAATTCGTATGCATATCTTATGCCATTTGTAGGTAGGTTTTGGAGAAGGCTGAGCTATCTGATGAGTTTATTGTTAAAGAGAAAACCATTACTAGCTGTTGCTTTCCAATATACAGGTGATATAAAATATAATGCATATAGTCATATATAATAAAAACTATAAAATTTTCTACCACAAGCACAGAAATAGCAAGAAAAAACCAGCTATTTATCACAGGATAATGGGATCTATCTCGGATGGCTGCGTACCTAGCACAATAGAGGGAGTCTATAGATGGTCTTGATACAAAGATAATGAAACCATAACAGATGCTCCATACCCTTTTAATAACTTGTTTTATAGTTAAAGTGTCTTTCTTTTATTTGTTCATAACCTGAATTCACTTGGATGATTATGTCAGTTGTGATGTGAATCATTGCATGTAATTAGAGCCTTTTCTTACATTATTTTTTTTCTCCAACTATGCTGTCTTTACAATCGTACAACATGCATTTTCTTTGGAGTTCATATTCCGAGGATGACAAGCTCATTCGTTTCAAATGCTTCTCCTTGATCTCATGTTCTTGTCTTTGTATCCGATTTCTTATATCTAAATTGATCTTTCATTATCACTTTAAAATTTATAGGATTTTTGGCGCGCTTTTTTCTTTTTCTTCCCCCCCCGGAAATGATAGCAATTTTCTTTAGGCTTTTTTTTTTCCCCTTCAGAAAGAGCTTCTACCAGTTGGCCAAAAACTGTTTTATCTTTTGACTCCAAAATTGCAAGCTTATTAACAATTAAAGTTACAGTTTCTTCGTAATTTTTTCTTAGTAGCCGGATTGTAAACGTTCTCCCAGCTGCTAACAACACCAATAAAGAATGAAAAGTTGAATGATGCAATTAGCCTATTGGTATAGTTAGAGTTCGGGCTCTTTAACTATTTTGATCCGAGCTCTCCCGTGTTCTAATAACTGGTTGTGAGATCAAATGTCAAAAATTAGTGGAAGACGAGTGATCCATTGAGATACTTGGTCTTGATTTTGCTCTAAGCCCTATATTAATTGTTGTGTTTCTGTTTTCTTCAATCTTCATGATCATTTTGGTCCTCAATTATTTGCAATTAAGGCTATCGTTTTGTGCAAGTTCTAAAAAATATGCTGATGATTTTATTATTTTTAATTTCATGCTTAGATTGTTTCTTAGGATTGGGCTCGCAAACTACAATGGATTACAACTTATTTTTGTTTTTGCAGAATTTCAGTTCTTCCACATGATATTTTAAAGTCAAAGACTTGGCTGGTCAATTTGGAATACTTCCAAGAAAAATACAAGGGAATGTGAGAAGAGGGAAAAAGAATATGGAAAGAACTTGATTCAATCCCTTAGCAGTCAGACGGCCAAAAAGCTGGGATTTCAGTAATAAAACAGTTGAGTGTTATATTTTTTTTTCTTTTTTTAGGAAGCGTGGCAACTTTATTCTTTGATGAGTAGTTAAGTTAATATGACAGTTTTTTCCTCATTGAATTTTTGTTAAATTCGTCCGTTTCATTTGTATTACCTAATTCATTTTAGGTGAAATTAACTAATAAATATTTAATGTTATATTCTTATGATTTTCTTTTCACTTTTATAGGGGAATTTTCTTTTTCTCTTTTCGTACTAATGGGTTACATTTTTCAGTAAACTTTTAAGAAAATAATAGATATAAAAAGAAAACTTAATTCTTTAAAAGTTTACATCTATGGTTTGTTATTAAATAAAAACTCTTTAAACATTTTTTATATAAAAAACTCAACAGATTCAAATTTACATCTATGCTTTGTTATTAAATAAAAACGCCTTTAACATCTTTTGCATAAAAAAAAAAAAAATCAACAGATTAAATTCGCACGTGCAAAGCACGGGTTTACAATTGGTGTTATAATAAAATAATTGGCTTCTAGTTATTTCCTCGACATTCGTTGTCGTATTAATCTTATTGTTGTCCCCCTGGTGCTGTCGTTGCTTTATGCCATCGACGTTTATGTTTAACGTTGAAATTGTTTAAAAATATTACCTATTCCTTTCTTGATGTTTATGGTTTTTGTCGTTTTCGAGGTTTTGCATCTTGAATGTCACACTATCGTTCAAGTTTTTATTGTCGCTTTGTTGTCTCTTGTTTATTTTAATCTACCTATTCGTTGTCGTTTCCTTGTTGCTGTCTTTTTTTTTCCTGTTCAATATTTACTCAAGTTTGAATCTTCAATCCCATAAAAAAATATTTGAATTTTTTATTGTCATTTTTCTTTATCGTATTTTCCTTCCTACTATTGTCTTATCAATATATTGTCGTTTCATTGCGACGTTCTATGTCTATTATTGTTTTTTGAGTTCTGCCTTTTAAGGTATGTTTGGTTCGGGCATTCTTTGAACTCAAATTTAGATTCAAGTATCAAGAATTCTTTGGATACATGTTTGTTTTCGCTCAAAATCTGAATCATTTGAGTATCAAGAATCTAAGTTTTCATAATTCTCATCTCCTTAAAGTTTTGATACTCGGATATCTTTACTATAGTAAAAACTAAAATTATCTCTCCTATATTTAAGGAAAAAAATCATAACTTCTTCATTTGATATTCAATTGAGATGATTCTTTTTTCACTGTGTTCCTAATAAAGAGAGGAATAAATCAATATCCATATTGCATTTTTTTAAGATCATTAACATTAAGATTTTATTAGATTTATTAATAAATCAAAAACTATCTTTACTACCTTTCCAAACACAAATTTTAATTTTATTACATGCTCAAATTAAAACTTAAATGCACATCCAAACGTCAATTCGAATAACAATTTAAATCACTAACTCAAATTAAATCACTAATTCGAATCCATTTACCAAACGGACCCTTAGTGTTGTTTTTCTATCATTTGGCTTCTTTTTTTTTTTAATTTTATTTTATTGTCGTTTGATTCTGTCTATTTGTTGATGTTTAATCTACGCCTTCTAGTGTGGTTTATATTGACTCTTTTCCATGTTCTTGTCTTATCATCGTTCTTTTGTGTCATTCCTACCATACTGTCATCTTTGACATCTTGTTGTCGCTTAAGCCATTTAGTGTCCTTTTTCTGTAATCACCTTGGACATCTTGTTGCTTTTTTATGTCGTTTAGTTTACTAATTTCCTGTCATTTGTTAATTTAACTTTATCCTTTATATTGTCGTTACGCCATTAAAGTTTTCTCTAAAGTCAGCATTTGTCGTGTATTTGAAACGCTTTAATATTTTGATCTGTAATTGATGTTGGATTATAGGATGTTCCCCTCTCAAGGAGAGAGATTTTAGGCTCTCCAAGTTCTGATAAATATAAATGAAGGGACCCAAAAACTTAAAATTAGGGGACGCTAATTCTGAGTTTGGTGGGCTTTTTAGTTTAAAAGTTTGGTAAAGTTTTTGGGAGTGGATTTAAGTTTTTTGTATCCAAACATATTTTTAAACTCAAAAGTGAGTTCAAACTTCTTGAAGTGCAAAACAAACACCCCTTAATAGCCTCAAAGATTTTCAAAATTAAACATTGAAATATTTAAAAATATTTCCTACTCTTTTCAATTGAACATTAAAATTACATTACTTTCTTTTTCTAGTTCAACTTTCATAAGATAAATTTTTATTTTTTTTTGTTTTTATTTAAACTTTTTGATAGTTTACATCATATTTACCACTTGTTGCTCATAGAGTCATCTCGTCCAAAAGGATTATCTAGAGTTGACTTAGGATATTTTCTCTTGGGTTAAAACAAAATTGCAGATATTAAAGTTGATAAAATGAAAGTTAGGACTATGTTAAGAATTAAAGAATTTCGGATATCCCATGATCAAGGGAATTCAAAATTGCAGACCGTTGGAGACAAATCCAGACTTGATTTACATTGACCAATTTGATGATGTCGGTGCATGGAATCAGAATATATAGGCCCCGTTTGTTTTTATTCTCAAAATTTTTAGAAATATTTTTGCACGCTTTTTGAGGCAAAAATTTTAAAAACACTCTCAACACATGTAACGCCTTTGTGTGGGGGTTAATAGTATTGAATAAATAAAAATAAACTTAGATTCAATATTATTTAAATCCATTAAATAATGCCCATAGATCTTTAAACAAAAAAAAAATAAACATTTAAAATACAAACCACAGTTTAAGTGTAGCACCAAATATTTAAAATACAGTCATCATCACCATAGTATAATTCTCAAATAACTTAACACAACCATCACAAAAGAAATACGAATCTTACATAATCTAGACGAGTTACAATTAAACAAAGATCTTCCAACACGAAATCAACAGTGTTGTTGCCTATTCCTCGTCAGATAAGTTGCACTGAGTTTCACATGAGAGATGTAAATATGATAGGGATGAGCATTAACATGCCCAGTAGGGAAAATCATTACTCACCTTAAGGTTTTATTTATTACCACATTAAAACTGCATGGTTAGTTAATTTACATCATATACCAGATTATAAGGTTTATTATGATCATAACTCATGGATACTATAGTAATTCATTACCAAGTTTCACACTTATACATATATACAAATATTACAATTCATCATTATTCTTAGGTATCTACATTAAATAAAGTAACGCTCAACTTATCGAAACCCAAATGGGCGTGCTTCGCTACCCTCCAAACATTCCGAAGGTATTTCTGTGAGGGGACATCAAGGCCCGAGTCCTCACCAAGTCGATTCCTATACAGTGTGTTCTGGGACTTTCAACCCAAGGGAGCGTCATCACCTCCCCCCTATTTTACCTTTTAGGGTATTCGTACTCAAGGACGTAACCGCCGTCCTCTTCACGTCTCACCATTTCTCAATGTTTAATCATTATTTAAAGAGTCAATTTTCCTAACCATGCTTCCCAACTTATAACAACATATGTTAATTCATTATGTTCCTCGCTAATCAATACAGGGCGAGTTCATGTCATAGTTTCATATGTGATTCTCATATAATAGTAGTTCAATATAGATACATATATCTTGTGGTAAAACAATCAATTTTAATTCCTTAAAAACCTTACAAAAGATGAGTAATAGAATCCCTACCTTCCAAGCATATCAATAATCCTTTAATCTCGGGATTAATTAACGTTAGCTCCACACACCCTTGATCCTAAGGCGAGCATAAGGACAATTAAAACTAAAGCACAACATATAACCACATCCATAAATGAATTATGTGTAAATCTATATATTTTAGTCTCTAATAAGGTTCATAAATTACCTAGGATAGTGTTGAAAATGTTGCAAGACATTAATGGATTATAAGGTGAGCAAAGTTGGGTTCTTGGTTCAAGTTAGCAGCTGGTATACCATGGCAAACTGGCTGTATACTTTTGTAAAAAGTCAGGTTCACTATCTACAATTAGCACATGGGTTTACAGGTGGTTTACTTAGGGTAGACGGGTGGTATGCTGCCACTGGTAGGTTTACTAGTTTCCAATCCAAAAATTAAAAAATTCATAAAAAATAAAATACAACTCCAATTTAGGCTCATGATAGCTCGTTGGAAAGCTTAGGATGTCTACTTTTAAAATATGTAAACCAATTTACAAAATTCATTTTCATCTAATCCCAGAATTTCAAGAAAGGGCTACTGCCCATAGAGATAATACAAGGTTTATGGAAGGTTAAGTTTCTCTTTAACCCAAAGCATATCATTCTTGTTCAGAATCTCAAAACCATTCCAAAATAGGCAGCATGCATTATATAATCACAATAAACATATTCTCATGAGTTTTATACCAAAATCATTATCAAACCATATCTCTAGCCTTTCTTGCTAATAATGATAAAAACATGCTTAAGTTTGTTCTTCAAGTTCAAAACCTTAAAACATTAACTATAGAGCTATGGAAACTAGTTCTAAACATTCCTAACATGTTCCTAACATTGTTGTCAAACCAAAATAAAGATTGGTTGTGGGTTTTAACTCAGGACTTAAGTTTTTGTTCATAAATGCTCAAATATACATGTTAACATAACTAGAAATTTGCATGAACTTAGAACACGAAAATCATGCATTAAACATGGAGAAAACACATACTAAAAACCAAGTTTGAATTAAAAAAAACCTACCTCAAAACTCCTTTGAAAAGCACCAAAGTTCGGATTAAAAATCAAGCTTGAGTTGACTCCAAAACGGCTTAAAACATGGCTGAAAATTATAGTTACTTGGCTATAAAGAGAGCTTTATGCCTTGTGTCTTTAGTTATAAATTGAAGTGAGAAAGGAGAGAATGAGAAACTAGAGAAGAAAGTGGTGATGGTTGAATAAAAAAGCATCAAAATAATTGAGAAGCGGGAGATAATTGTTGGTTTATGGGGAAAGTTGTAGGAAGAAACAAATGATCATTAAAAGAAAATATTATCATGTCTCCCATGGAGACTTTTAGCAAATAATGCCAACATAATTGAGGGGGCAAATGGGGCAAGTTGTGGAAGAAAATGAAGGAAGCATTAAAAAGATGGTTGAGAAAATATATCAATGTCTCCTAATAGTTGAGGTGAATTAATTCTATGTCTGTAAATAGTTGAGATGAATTAATTCTATGTCTCTAAGTAGTTGAGGTGAATTAATTCTATGTCTCATTCAGAGACCTTTAGCCAAATGAGAAAGATGCTACTTAATTGAGCATTAATGTAGCGGGATAAGGTTGGTAAAAGTGGGTGATAGGTAGGCTTTAAATATTTACTACGGAGACTTGGTAAAAAAGCTAAAATGACATTTTATTCATATGATTTTACAAAAATCATACCCGTTAAAATAACGGTCGTTACAGCACAATTCTAAAAAATTCTCATTTTCTAAAACAAAAATAATTTTACCTATTTTAAAAACAATACCAAATGGCCCTATAGTTTCCCTTTTCTTAGTTTGCTATTTTTAGCTATTGTAGTTAATGGTTTTACTTCTTTCCTTTCTTGCTAATTGTATCGTAATATGTGCCTATGTGCAGAGCTTTTTTATTGCAATAAGAAAAACTCATCATTCCTATATACAATTTTTTCATGGTATTAGAGCACACAAGTTGAAGACACTAATGATTACATAATAGGTGAAGAACAAGAGAGAGTCGTAGAAGAAGACATAGAGGCTTGTGATGAACAAAGGGAAGAAGAACCCCAAATTCTACTTAGACCACCACGAGAAAGGAGATCTCCATGGAAGTATGACGACTATGCGCTAAATCAAATAAGTGCAATAGGCCCATTTGCAAGCTACGCCCTTCTAAAGTAGGAGAAAAATAATGATAAGTATTTGGATACTGATGACTCTTTTGTTTTGACAGAAATTTCTACAACACAAATGGAGCCAACAAGCTATGAAGAAGCAGCCCAAAGCCCAAAATGGGAAGCAGCCATGAGAAAGGAGATTGAAGCCTTGGAAGAAAACAATGTTGAAAAAATAGTACGCAGCGAAATTTTAAAAATTTTATATCAGAGTATTTTCCAAAACACAAGTTTGACATGCTATATGCATAAATTAATCAGATCTTGCTAACCTTTGAATGCCGAAGAACTCCCGTAATCTGTGAAGAGAAGTACCGTTCCAAAAGAGCCTCAACCAACTGGTCTTCTTTGCTATTCTCTATCCACGATCGGAGTGAGTGTGAGCTCACATGTACAACTCTTCCTCAAGGTAATTCTCCTTCTAACCAATTGAGAGAACCCAAAGCTAGTGTTCGCGATTTGTGAACAAGAGCTCTCAGGGAGTTTCAGAATCTCACTAGTAGAGTTTCACTCTTAATCTCTCAATTGATCTCAATAACTTATGAGACCTACTCCCTATTTATAGAGGTTGGGTTTAAGGTCATTCCTTATTAGATAAGGTCTCAAAAATTTGAATCAGAATCAATTCGGATCAATATTTGACGAAATTCGCATGAAAACGCGTGATTTTTTATTCGCGCATAGGCAGCTGATCTGCCTAACTGGTAGGCCGAACTTGCCCCATCGACAGGCCGAACTGCCAAAGAAAAATCTCAAGGAATTTTTTGTTTTTCACTCGAGATTTTATAGGATAAAGCCCTAGTTTTAATTCAAATAACCCAATAGAAAAGTTATCTAATTAAAACAACTTTATCTAGATAATCTCTAACAAAATAACTAGATTCCTAATAATTTTACAAGTTTATCTTGATATAATTTATTCAAAATTAAATCAACTGATAAACATACAAGAATTATCCGATGCCAATAATTCAAAAAGTTTAATCTTGAATTAATTTTGTCACAAAATTAATTCAACCGATAAACAGACATGAATTATTTGATTCTTTCAAATTTCAACCAATCTAATAAATCTGACATAAGTCACCAATAATTGGAAAAGCATGCCGTACTGTTACAAGATTTTATGAGCTAGCAAAGGGGACCAAATGGACCTATATAGTTCAAGCTCCCGATAATTATGAAACCCAATATCCCAGATATACATTTCATAATTATCAACTCCAACGCTACTCCACTAAAAGCTTGGAGCTGCACTCTTGA
>CAMOHE010048518.1:9153-63260 GCA_946598075.1 Artocarpus hirsutus | reverse complement strand
CTCCCTTAAGAGGTTCTTATTTCCTTCTCGAGTACCAATTAAGTAGCTTAATTGGTACTCGAGAAGGAAATAAGAACCTCTTAAGGGAGGTTTGAGGTTCGAACCCGAGGGACGTGAAAGAAATCCCTGAGAGGCCAGAGGGGACAGTACGGATGAGTGGGCGGCATGGGGATGGTCTACCAATAAGAGCCACAAGTTCGAGGGCCCCGCAAGGTGGGTCCTATGGAGGCTTGAGGGAGTACGCTCGGGCCGGACGCCACAATTATCTTACTCATATTATATATGTTAATTATTCTATCATTAATATGTTATTAACATAGCAAAGTACAATTAGCTGAGACGGGTGTTCTACCATCACAGGAAGAGTTGTGGGTAAAATCGTGTCAAGGTCATGGTGGACAATTTAAAGATCCAAATTGTATAGAAATTGGGAACTTCATTGTAAGTTTATTGAACTCAAATTCTTAATTTGTAATTTGATAAGTTTTGAAGCATATTAAGGACAATTGTAACGCCCTCCTTAGTTACATTCGTTCTTTTAACCATAAATTGAAGTAAAACTATTATAAATAAAATCGTGTATTTGAAATTATAGTTTAGAAAAGGAAAAACATACCCAAGATCTATACATACATATTTTTTTAAATTATTATTATCATGAGAAATTATAATTTCCTAAATTACAACAATATGTTTTTCCATAAATATCCTGTAAATAGTTTCTTAGTACAATAGAGAATTGAATTAATTTTTTTTAAAGAAAACATTAATAAAATTCTACATACACAGTTCGACAGGCTGAACTTTAGATGTTGGCAGGCCGTCCAGGGCTTTGCAAAGCAAGGTTTTAAAATCAATAGGTTCGTAGGCCGATACTTGGCAATCGGCAGGCTGATTAAAGTTCTTCGGCAGTCCGACCAGTAACGGTTGGCAGGTCGAATAGTTAAAAGAAAATTTGTTTAAATATAGTTTTAATGCGGAAGAAAATTTATGAAATAATAAAGTTAAAGTGTCCTAGTTCAAATCTTAAAAGTCTATCAAATAAACATACTCAAATTTGTAAAACTTAATTTAAACCAAATAAAATCATTCTTTGGAGCTCTTCCATTTGCAATTCATCTTACTTAGGTCACACATTCGTCTTGGTCCTCTTCTTAATCCATGGTTCTCTTACATTTATCTGCAACATGATGTAAACTTGAATAAGTAAACGCTTAGTAAGTACATTTGTAAATCTCACAACTTAAAACATTTTATAAACATCATCATCATCATCATCATCATTATCATAATAGTGCACTAGGCACATTTTCATAGGGAACATATCTTTCTTTACATTGTCCATATTAAAACTTTATTTATTTTATCTTAAGGGCCCAAGTGTTGCACCATAACATCATCATCATAGGCGAGCCGTCATAAAAGGAGAGGGGTAGCTAATTCCAAACCAAACATGACATCTTAACATTTCATCATATCATAACTTAACATAACATTAGGGTGTGCAACACTTATTTAGGTGATACATATATAAATATATATATACATATACTTTAATGCTTTGAAAAACATTATCATTAAAACATGCATAAACTTTTATGCCTTCAAAAACTTCATAATAATACTTCATGAAAACTCACCAGGAAAAATCATCATAAACCATCATGAACATAAATTTCAAACTTTTCATAAAACTCATACTTTTCATAAAATTTATCATATTGTAAGTGAGGATGTACTTACCTCAATAAGCTTACTTAACCTTAACTTGTAGGTGACGACGCCGCGGTCTCGATGTGCTCACTTCTCATTGTTTCATGTCATACATTCATAAAATGACAATTAACATTTATTTTCAATGAATTAATCACCACAACTTAACATCCATTTCATATAACATCACATAGATATTTATTTCTTAAAACATATATTTACAACATATTTCATTAACTTTAAGACATTTAAATAAAACTATCAACACAATTACATTTCTGACTTACAAGAATTCAAAATTTAATAACTTAACATACACTCATAATTAGAGCACCAAATTTTGCAAGAACAAAGTTAACATATATAAACATTACCATGATTTTTCTTTAGTCTCAAAAATTCCATTTGGCATCTAAAACAAGTCATGTAACATTCAACATAAAATCTGCCAGCAACAGTTAGGCAGTGAACAATTCTTAACTCAGGTCTATTTATCACATTTTCATGTGATAGAAAAATCTACAAAAATTAACACATATAGTAGACACATAGAATTATAACATATCCAAAAATCACCCATAAATAAATTCGTTATAGCTCAAACCGTGCATTAGAAGGCAGAGACAAAAATAGCCGTAAACAATTTAGACAGTGAGTTACATGCAATAATTAGTGCCAAACAATTAAAATAAACTTATTTAGACCTCAAAATTCATATGACATCATATTAACATACAATTACAGTAGTACAAAATTTCTCATCACCAAATAAAATTATTTTGGTCATACAAAAACATTACACAATAAAAGTTCAACAAATTTACCGTTAAAACAGTCTAAATACCTAGCATCCATAAAAATTCTATAACACATAAAATATTAATTAAACCATCACCAAACTTTCCAATCCATAATACATGAACATATTTGCCAAATTTCGTGTAAAATAACATTAATTAGCCCCTATAACAAAATCCACATTTTTGTGCAACATAACCCATTAGCAAAATTTATTAAAAGGTACAAAGCATGAACATTTATGAACTCAGCCTACATAACACCAAATGGTACAAAATTTGGAGCAACATCACATAATATATACATGAAAATCATATTAAAATTTCAGAGAACAGAAATTTGTAGGCAAAGATATAAGGGTCGAAACATAAAGACAATACAACGTTACTGTTTAGCATAATTCAGCAGTGAGTGACAGAGAGAAGAAAATTCATATCTCAACGTAGCAAAATCCAATTGAGGTGAAATTTTGAGTGTTAGCACATAGCACATACATGAATAATATATTAAAAATTCAGAGCAAAATGGAATTTGTACGCAAAGATATGAGGGTCGGATTATTCGGTAACAAAAATTTCAGTAATACCGAAAAATGAGTTCTTACCTTAAAACAATCCCTTTCAAGCTTCCTTCGAATTTACTCCCACAAAATTGCAAAATTTTTCTCAATAATAACAGGAAATTTTTGAGGGAGGGAGGAAGAAGAACACGTGATGAAGAGAGAGAAAATAAGAGAGAGAGAGAGAGAATTGTTTACGTGAAATGAAATTCAAAAAAAAAAAAAAGAAACTCTTCTTCACAGTAATAATCATAATTTTCTGATTAAAATCAAGGCAAAAATTCATGGGGAAAAAATTGAGAGGATTAAGGAAGAGTCAACAATTTAGCTTCATTTACCATATCTTGCCTTTTTAAAATGGGAAACCTTAATCAATTAAATCCAATCAATCAAAGTCAAATGTTTCATTTCCTAAAATGAGGAAATTAATCCATAAATATGCCAATTAATCAAAAATCATTATCCAATAACATAATCATCCTTGTCACAAATCTTGTGGAATTTCTGCTAACTGCTCGTCAACTGTCATTGGCCTGCCGATGTCCCACTTTGGCCTACTGATTCCTAAAGTTTGGTCTGCCGATGATATACCATCAGCCAGCCGTTCCAAGGGGGTCATTTCGGCTTATCGAACTAAATGGTCCGGCCCACCGATCTGCCCTAACATACTAAAATTCATCAAAACATTAAATTATCACAAAATTATGATTAAACATATAACATTAATAACATGAACACTTGAGCACATCAATTCCACGTGACCGTCATCTGTCATAACACTTAAATAAAATGGTTAGCACCATATATCATAACACATATCTAAAATGATTACTTAACGTCGTTACTAAAATGACATAATCCGTTACACGAAAATTGACGGGTGTTACAATAACTTGGTTTGTTATTGTTTTACAGGATAAGTACATGGTGAAAAGGACCTTCAAGTCTGTCGATAACAAAGATATACTGATGAAGGCACTAGAGAAACCAAAACATTAGGAATGTGTTTGCGATCAATCTAAGCATATCAAGCAGTCTCAATATTTTGACCTTAAACCAACTTCAAAATTTGATTCCTAAATGTCAAAAATGCAGTGGGAAATTACAAAACTGCAATGTCTTATGACTGAATTTCTTTCCCAAGGAGGTGTTAAACCAACAAATGAGACCATTTCATAATGCAACAACTTTAAGACTATCTGCGACCCTCTCGACAATAAAGCAAAAGCTCCAAAAGCACCAAAAGTACTATTCTCACCTCATCATCAAAAGCCGAAACAACATCAAGAATGTAGAGTCTTTGTCGATGATAGAATTTAAGGTGGGTGTACACTTGTTGCGCTTGGAAAGGCATGGATAAAGAGTCTTCTAACTAATACAGTCTATGAAAGACCCTTGGGGGACAAAAACATGCACATTATTATCATTACCCTCAGAGTTAGAATTACCTGTTCTAACAATTGAAGCAACAATTGTGGGTGAAACCGTTGAAAGCTTCGTTGTATGGCTAAAAAAGTTAATTGAAGTCGTTGCAACGACGAAGACAAGTCGAGCACCTAGCCATGTTCCTCAAGATATTGAGGGAAAAAATTTCCAAAAAAAGAAAAGTGTTAGAAAAGCAAGAGAGTCACAACCTGAGATAGAACAACATCGAGTGGTTGGGAAACAACTTGTTGCAAATGAGCCCCTGGCTTCATTTAAATTCTCTTTAGTTCCTCTAGAATTTATGCGTTGGCTTTGTACGCATATGCTTTCGTGCTAGAAGGGTTAGTGGTTTGGAGCCCGATACCAAAGAAAATCACTGATAATGAACTTCCTATCTATGTAGGGTATGAAGACATTTACTACTTCATAACCTTTGATAAAATCAGAGTGAACTATATAATGGTATGCCTCAGGTAATAGCTCTATCCTTAATTCTTGCTTTTTAAAATCTGAGTAGAGTTGTAAGATGCATTCAAATAAATTAGTACATTGTTTTCATTGTAGTTTTTTGGTGAAATATTATCAACATCAAGGCAAGGCTCATAATTTTGGCTTCATATCACCGAACTTTGTCTCAAGTGTTCCAAGAGGCCTACAAATTGATGTTAGAGAGCACGCCATGTTAGTCCTCAACCTTTTAGTTTAAGCACTGAAGGGGAAACTATTCTTCGTGCCATATAACGGTGGAGAACATTAGATGTTAGCACTTGTTTCACCATAGGAAGACCAAATATTTTGATTTGATCCCCTCGAACACAAACCACGTGATGATTTCGTGTCACTTACAAGATAGTAAGTATCAATTTTTCTTATAAACATTAACTATGCTAAGTTTTACATAATTATGTTTATTGATTCATTTTAATCATGGCATATTTTTAGGGTGCTTAACGATTGAAAACTTCAAGAACGATTGGAACTTCAAGTGAGAAGCAGTGAACAATGCGAATGAACGGAACACTATATTCCAACCATAAGTGTCCTAGACAAGAAGGAAATGTAGAATGTGATTTTTTTTATTCTACGTTACATGCAGGACATAATTAATTATAGGATACAAGGGCTATCAAAAAAGGAATTTTATATACATACAAATATAAATGAGATTAGAGTTGAGTGGGTACAATATGTAAGTAGGTATCTCACATATAGCTAGAGTAGTAGATAAATGATTATGTAAAATAGTTCAATGTAATGATTTTGTAAAGACTTTGTATTTCAATATACATATATTCTTTTGCAATCATGGTCTTATAGTAATGGATAACACACAAGACTGGCCATCCCATCGAAAATAAAAAATTTAGGGTTCTTTTTCCACGACTGTTTTTATTCAAAACCTTCGTGGAAACAAACACTTACACAAAGGTTTTGTGAAAAACCATCGTCTAAAGTTCAAGGATGCCAATTTTTTACAACAGTTTTTAAACAAAACCGTTGTGTAATGGCTACTTTCTACAATGGTTTTCTCAAAAAACCATCGTATAATAGTGACTTTTTACGACAGTTTTTGAGAAAACTGTCATGAGAGAGGGGGCCAAATGTTTCCCATTTGTGCCTAAATAGACATTCTAAAATGGTAAAAAACCATCGTAAAAACTCAATTTGGTACCACAACGAAGGTTTTCACAATGGTTTTTACCTTTGTGAAAGTTTTCTACGATGGTTTAAAACCGTCACGGAAGGTTATGTTTGTAGTAGTAAGTATAAAGGATGTGAGAAAGAGAGTATTGCAAGCACTCCTTTATATAAAATTGATAATATAGAGCTTAACAACTATGCAATTGTTGAGGGCAAAAAGGAGGAAAAAGAGAAGATTGGAGTTTTAGTATGTGAGTAGATGGCAATACACAAACAAAATGATGAATGGGTGTTAAGAAAGTGAAAGCACCGCGAAAGTCTTCTCGACAGGAGTAGTTATAAATGATGTGCAACACATTGCATGGGTATGATGCTAACAATTTTGTAGGTTTCTAACAGCAACGCCTTTTCTTGAAGATTTAATGACTTATGACAATAGTGGAACCCACAACGACACGTACGCATGAAGCCCAGAAGATAGAATTCCAAAGAGAATTTTCCTCCGCCTCTTTTTCTGTTTTTTACTTGTTTTTATCGTGTTAAGTTGTGAAATTTAATTTATTATTGTGATGAATTATTATCTTACGCATATGGTCACGAGAATCAACCTTGTAAAATTCGACTATCTTAGTTTTCTTTTATTTAAAATGACATGGTTTTTGGATTGGGAAGGTTGGAGAAAACATAAAGAATTGTGAGGTCTATGGTTTTCTTTTTAAAACTTTTTTTTTCATAGTGAATTTTCTACAACAGTTAAAAATGAACACAGTTCTCACATTAAAAGTGAACCGTTATAAATTTATATGTTATTTTTGCTTTATTTTTCTTTTTGTGTTATTATTTGCTCTCTACAGTAAAATTAAGTCATCTAATTTGTTTGGACACAAAAGCAGAAGAATTTGACCACTTGCTTTGGAAAGGCTTTTTTTTTCTTCAGAGAATTTATTAATGGCAAGGGCGGAGAGGCCAAGAGATGTGAACTCAAACCCCATATACGCAAAGCCATGCGTCACGGCGAGACCAAAACTAATATTATTATTCCATATTGGTCCTAAGTGATGATGATCATACAAAAGAACAAAGAAAATGAGGTTATTTGGTCCTTTGTGAGCACCATTTTCTTGTTTAAACAGCACAGTCAATGTTGCACTAGACAACAAAATTAAAATTAAAAACAATTTATTATAAATTTGTTCTTGTCTCTCAAGTTACGACCGTTGCGTGGCTCATGCATGTGGTTTTACTTGAATGCCAATGGTTTTCTTTGTTAGTTTTTGATAGTAAATACTAAATTGTCAATGGTTTTCTTTGTTAGTTTTTGATAGTAAATACTAAATTGTCAGTAATCTGTCGTGACCTGATTAATGCCAACAATCGTTCGTGTCATGTTTCAAAAAAAAAAAAAAAGTGCAAAAATGAGTTTTTTTTTTTTTTTTTTTGCGTTGTGCATTGCTGGATTATACGTCATATATATATATATATATATATATGACGACCTCGTAAATAATTTTCTAGCTGATTTCGATCTAACAATATTCATATTGCTGTTTTTACGACTGATAATTACAGTTTAACAGAACTAATTGTCGATCAACGACGGCTATACCAAACTCTTGTGCATAAATTTAATAATATTCGGTTTATTGAGATGTTTAGCTATTTGTTATCCCCTTCATGATAGCTTTGAAGATTATCATTTATTGCCGTGTCAATATGGTTTGTTCGTGCTAAATAAAAGGAGAACACAAAAATGTTAAGATCGTTCGGCAATATGTAGCAACATATATGAACTAATAGAATATAAAAGATTCACTAGTGAGCAGTGTTATATTTGGATATGAATCGGCCTTGCTTGGTATTGGTTTAAGAGTTTTTGAAAACATTTGTGCACCTCTTTTAAGGCAAAAATTCATTAAGGAAATTTTCAAAAAATTTTCATTTTCGAAAAACAAAACTATTTTCACCCATTTTCAAAACACTATCGGTAGAAAATCAAATCCCCTACAAGTATGAAACCAACTCAGTTATTATTAAAATTAAAAAAGAAAATAAAAGAGAGAAGATGACATGAAGAGCTAACATGGTTGAGTGATACTTTTACTGACTAAAAAAGAGAGAGAGAGAATTCACTAGTAAACCACTCAATCAATTATTACAAAATCAAGAGATTTCTTCATTATTTAAAAGGGATATAAAATTAGTGATGTAATATTTTAATTTTTTTTATGCTTTGCAAGGTAGAGCACCGATAGAAGATGTTGATCTTGAATTTTTTTTTTTTTTTTTTTTTTTGAGAAAATAAAGGCAAGGGAAGATTTTGATCTTAAGACAATTGCATAGGAATGGCAATCGTATGAGGCATAGGATACATCAATCGTCCAGGGTGTGAAGAAGGGATGGCAATAGGGCTAGCAATTTTGGACACGGCATGATGATCTTAAGACAATTGCATAGGAATGGCAATCGTATGAGGCATAGGATACATCAATCGTCCAGGGTGCGAAGAAGGGATGGCAATAGGGCTAGCAATTTCGGACACAGCACGATGATACTATGTGAAAACGACGCAAGATAAATGGGTTTGGACCACACGTATATTAATTAGGTCATAAATGAGTTGGCACAAATAACACGAAAATAAATGGGCTAAATTCGTGCTAGCACATTTAACACGCTTTAACACGTTTAATTAAATAAGCTGTAAACGTGTCAACATAATATGGCACGACCTGCTCGTTTATAGCATATTTAAACTCAAAAATAAAAATATTTAAAATTTAAGTCCTAAAATATATAAGACATGTTATACCCAATCCTCAATTTCAAACCCTAGCCATTCAGACAATTTATTGCTTTGTTTAATTTGTTGTTGATTTATTGTTTAATTTGTTACTTTGTTTAACTTTGTTATTCTTTGAAATCTTAAATAGGGTGAAATAGTTGAAGACTTTTAGAGAGTGTTTAGAACTTGAATTTAGAGACCTCATTTCAAGCTCAAGAAGACTAATATTTTATGCACTTATATTGTTTATTGTTAGACATTTGGATAGGAACATTTGGATGTTGGTTATGTTTTGAATTTTGATTTGGATATGTTTGTTATGTTCGAAACTAGTTTGAGTGTTTTGTTATGTTTTGGAACTAGGCATGATGTTGCTTGAATAGTTTTACATGCCTAGTAGTAGTAGGCTAGTACTAATTAGATATTGTCTCTTTTTTAATTTTTTTCTTGGCTTTTTTTATTTTTTTAATTTTTAGTTAACTGGTTCATAAACGTGCCATATATGTATTTTTATCGTGTCAACCTATCACGGCCCATTTAGTAATCGTGTTAATCATGTCGTGCCATGTTACATGTGTTAAAGATGATTCGTGTTCGCGTTTACGTTTCAGGCACATTTATTAATTATATCGTATTCGTGTTCAGTCTAATCATACCATGCTGAGAATGTGATTGCCAACCCTAGATGGCAACCATTGATGGTGCAAGGCGCACTAAGAACATGCACAGAAGCACGAAGACGGTTCATGGGGCTCATATTTTTTAAAGCCATTGCGATGTTGCTCGTTAGAGTGATATGACTATGGAGAAGACGTTGGAGAGGAGCAATTTCTTGTGAGATTTTTTTTTTCTCCTTGTAGAAGTCAAATGGTGTTGCTTATTAGAGTGGAAAAAAAAGAAAAGAAAAAAGGTATTGAGTACATTAGTGAACGTATAAAGATCACTTAGGCGTCAACCACAGAAAATTAGAGACTCCTTGAAGCATGAATCACTTTGATATGTTAAAAACGAAAGAAGCAAAAAAGAAAAAAAAAATGAAGATAATGAAAAAAGAAAATAACACAAAAATTTAACATGGCTCGACCTAGCAAGAAAATCAACTAATAAATAGCATTATAAATAGGCTCCATATATATACAAGTCAAAATCACAGACTTGCATCAAGGGGATATCTTAGTGTTCAATTCAACTTCATAAGTTATGGAATTTCGTAACTATCTCTACTCTTTCTATCATTTGGAGTACCAGAACTATATTATCAAGAATTCTTCTTTGTTAGAAGTAATTACATCAATTGTTTATTTTAAGAATTTTATTTTGAATGTATATTTATTTTTATAATGTAATGATATTGTCTCTTTTTAAAATTAATTATTTGTGGTATTACATCATACTGATCTTTTTAAAATTCTAATCTAATTATTTCATAATCATAAAATTGCAATTTTTAAGGTTTAATTTGTTGACTATCATAGAGTATTTGTTGTTTTATTTTATTGCTTACTACATTGATTATTGTAATAAAATTGCAATTTTTGGCTAATACCCATATTTGCACACTGTACACAAATATTATCAACCTTTTTGAATTCACAATCATATTATCATAAAATTGCAATCGTTATTGTAACGTCTCAAAATTAATTAAATATTATTAGTGAATAAAATTGTAGATTAGTGTGCCATAATAAGTATTCTAAACTTAATTTGATCATTTTGTGCAAAATTTCTAAACTAATGTTGTTTTTTATTATTTTAATGATTTTTAAATTTCTTAAAATCATTTTTATTTGCTATTTTAAATTTTGAAATAAAACAATTTGACAAATACGGAATAAGTCCTATTTGAAATCAGTGTGCTGCTGTACGTGGTTTTTGTGTAGCCAATTGCCCTTCTCTCCCTCTATTTATCTCTCACTCTCCCTCTCATTCTCACTCACTCTCACTCACTTGCTCTTCCTCTCGTTCTCTAATTCTCCCTCTCTGTCTCTCTTCTCTCTCTCAATTTCTCTCAAAATTTTCTTCAAAAACCTCGCCCAAGGTTCAGTATTTAGTAGATTGGAAGCTCGGGAACTCAATTAGATGACCAAAAACGCGATTCAAAGCTCGAATTCAAGGTTAATTTCTAAATTTTAAAACTTTTTAAATTTTTCAAATTTCTTGGTATTTTGAAATCTAAGCTTTTCTAAACTTAGAAAACCATCAATCTAGGTTAGAGGAACTTAGAATAACTAGAATTTAAGCCTTGTTTGATCAAAAATGAATTTGAATCAAGATTTTTCATTTTTCTCTAATTTTCCTTATTTTTAGATTTTTTCAAAAATTTTGTTTAAATCTTGTTTCAATGTATTAAAAAGTAATCTACTCTGTTTTTCTATCAACTATGATCATTATTTATGCCTGGGATTTGAAAAAACAGGTTGAAATTGAATATTTGGGCTTGGGAGGCCGAAACCCATACTTGAAAAATTCTAAAATTTTTTCAGATCGACAAGTCAAATTCATGAGTTCGATAGGCCGGATTCATACGACCGGCAGGCCGAACCAGGGCAATCGGCAGGCCAACCGGGCATGGTGAAATTTTGTTATTTTTATCTGTTTTCACCGTTTTGAACCCTGATTTAGATTTTAACAATACCATATGATTTTATAAACTTAAATGGCACACTAGGACACTATGAGATAGTTTAGTAATATAGAATATCTTAAGCTAGATACTCATAGACTTAGTTATTATACATTTAAGGTTGTTCGTGGTTTTGCGGAGCTGACATGTATCTGACCGGGATTGTGGTGTAGCGCACCGGCACGAGTATTGAGGTAGGACTTCTACCCCATCCTTGATAGCCAGTTTTAACATTTTGGCCTCAAAAAAGATTTTCATCGGCTATTTTTTTAATAGTAGATTAAGGTGATTTTCATAATAAATCTCATAATGAATGTAAATGATTATATTTGATAAAAAGAGATTTTAATAATTATAGAAAAATATGTATATATATATATATTTTAGGGCATGATGTCATATTAGAGATCGGGTCTGTAGTATGCGACCTTGGGAGCAGGTCCCGAAACTAAACTAGGCCACTATGGTGGTGTCACATATATGGTTTGCCTAGGAAAAAGAAAATGATATTATTTCTAGTCGACCAATAAATAGTTTTGGTAAGATAAGTTTTATTGAGTATTTATTTATTTATATATTTATTTATTTATTTAAGTTTATTCTCTAACTATTTTCTTGAATAATGAAAATTTCCTTTTAAAATTAATTTTTTTTTTGAAAATATAGTCCTACTGAGTCTTCCGCTTACATTTTATTTGTTTTAAAATTCTTTTCCCCTCTAGGAGGAGTTTAGCTTAGAATTGAAGAGGAGTCCACACACGGGATATTCGAGCAGTAAAAGAACCAAGTAGGTTATTTGAGTAGTAAAAATCAAGGCATGTATTATTTAACTTTTCTCTTTACTTTAGACTGTGGTTGTAATTTAATATTGTCTGTACTATGTGTGTGCACAAAATGTGGATTGGTGGGACCCATTCTCGTTTTTTCTTATTTCTTAATTTTCATTTTCTCATTGTTTATTTTGTTATTCTTATTTGTTTAAATATTATAACTGCTCGCTTTAAAAAGGTTTTTTAAATTATCACTTTTTCATTAATAATTTATTAATTCTTAAACTCATGTTTTAATTAAATTTTTACTTAATTAACTTAATTAAATCGTCACGTCGCCTCCCGTACTCTAGGATGTGACATTTATGCTCCAGTTCATTGATTATCATAGTATTTTGGATGTTAGATTTTGTTGATTATGATAGTGAACATAATCATAAAGTTTAATTTTTATGATAAGTACTATACATTTGCATAGTGTCCATAAACATCAATATGTTGAAATTTCTTTTACATTATTTCATTATCATAAATTTAATATCTTTAGAGAATAAAGGTAGCCATATCATTATGCGTGTGATTTAGGCAATTTTATGATAGAATAAAATAGAAGATAATTTTCAAACCATAGATTATTTATAGTTCATCTAGCAAGTTGGTTAGCACTAAAGATTTAAGTTTAAGAACTGTAGTATATGAGAGTTTTATACTATAACAACTTTTTGCTATTTACTATAGCTGTTGAGGCCTTTAAAATGTAGTTAGTTTAAATAAGTTGTTCTAACTAACATTCCAAACACATGCTTAGATACATTTATGTCGGTATACATTGTCCCTGATATTGGCTTGTATTCAAGAATCTATTCTTCTTAAAAAGAAAAAAAAAAAATAAGGCATATGCATATTTGGGGATTTATTAATTCGTGGAAAATTATAATGTTTCAGGGAGAGTTAGTACATCACCTCACCTAGATCATCGAAGTTCGACGGCATTTACCTATTCCTCTATGAGGTAAAAGTTTTTTTGATTGTTTACCAATATTGCAACTAATTGTTTTCCAGGACCAGCAGGATGTGGAAGCATATTTTGTATGTACACAGGTTTTTGAAAATTGCATGCCCATTTGGTGTTCTTGACGCTTTTGAGGTGGAGAACCTGGTTGTGATTCTTGGTGGTTTTCCAGAAGTAACTAGATGTGGAGGCATAACTAGAATCACTTACAGTCTTAATGTGATTCGAAGTAACATAATAGATTTTATTAACACAAACAATACCATAGAGTCCCTTGGAGGTTCATATCAAAGTGCAGAGACACTATTCAATTCTTTAGTTCAATCCCCTTAGAGTGCTTTACATCTTTCGTGAAGGTAATTTTGGAATTAGTACTTTTAAAGAATAGTGACATTATGAGACTTAAAGTATGTTTATATGTTAATAAATAAAATTCATGTTGTTCTTCTATATTTATATATTGATGAGTATTTGTGTGTGTATATATATGCAAATATCATAAAGGATCTAATACTAGTAGAAGTCTATAATCATATATATGACGTATTCATGAGATAAAGCATATGATTATGTGGTACTTATAAAATTGTGTTTCAAATCGATTGATGAAACTGGACATATATTTCATGAAGGTTATAATGTTGTGATTAATGCTTTTAAAGCACAATGTAAATTCTATTTGGACATTATGAGAATTAACGTATTCCATAATAAGCAAATAAAATTGATGTTATTCTCCTTTATATATATGATGATGTGTGTGCGTGTGCGTGTGTATATATGCATATATCATAAATGATAATACCAACAAAAATTCATAATCATGTGTATGATAGAAGATATGATTGTGTAATACTTAATACAAAATTAGGTTTACAATCAGTTGATAAAGCATAACACTTTAAGCCTGTTTAAGTATTGTTTTCAAAATATATAAAAATAGTTTTAATCTAGAAAATGAGAATTTTTAGGAAATTATGTTGAGTGTGTTTTAAAAATTTTTGCCTCAAAAAACGTCCAAAAATATTTTCAAAAATTTGTAAAACAATACCAAACGGGACATTTATTTTGCTTAAGATTATGGTGTCGTCTATTCCTAAATTGGTAGAATGATCTTATCCAGCTTATTGTAATGAGAGGATTACTAAACAGAGACATTAATGTATTTAGAGCATATTAAACCTAGACCAAATTAGAATTTGATTTCTTGTGCAATTCTATAATGAGAAATTAGAGTTCTATTATTATTAATCATTTGATGGATCTTACCTTAATCTTGAAGTGGCGAGTGTACTCACATCTATTTATTGTGTCTTTTAATTGTCTATGGTTAAGATCTATAAATCTATGATTAAAAGCTCGATATATTGGTGACATTATACTATAGATGGCTGGAAACACTTCTCACAAATATGAAATCCACAACTCCTAAATGATAGAATGATAATATAATATTCTCACGAGTATTAATTCATGATAACTTAGATGTAAAGGTCTCGCTATTTGATATGGGACACAAATATTTCCCAAAATCCTCATTTACAATTTGTTCATATAAAGGCCATCCGTTAGAGAACTAATGGTACCCACAACAAAAAAATAAATAAATAATAATAATAATAATAAGAGAGGTTATACAAAAACAATAAATATAACTTTTATTATTATAAATATTATTGTGGAGGGTATTATTACATGATAAGTTATTATATCCATGAGCAAACTTATCGTCAACATATAATGGTTAAAGTTCTATATAATTATTATATATAATTGAAGAGTGTAACTTTAATTTACGATGATGGCAAAAACAGAAGTTAATAATTATTGTTAGTTTAATTATGAGGTAGTTAAATTATAAATAATATTGGACGTTAGATTAAATATATACATTAGGTCCCATTGCTAGTTTGTAACATTATTTCAGATAAATCAATGAAAATTCTTTAGACGGTTTTTAATCAATATGGGCTGATTTGGAAATTTATACGTTACTTGCACTGTGTGTGGCAATAATAGTACCTAGCGATAGTAGTGGCGTGTGTTCTATGAGTGAATAATATAATTATGTCACTTGATTCTTGACATAATAATCATCAATGTGGAGAAAAATATCTATTTTAAAAGTTAAAATAGATACTATACTACAATTATTTATTTTATTATATATAATAAATAATTGAAATAATCAAGAAAAATGTTTATTTTAAATGTAAATGGAATAATATATCAATTTGAAAACAAATTGGATCTTAGATAGATATTTGATGGATTCTAATTACACTGTTAGGGATGGGAGTGACACGTGTCATCCTCTGATTAGAGTTGTGGCATAAGCGCTCAACCACCCTAGGGTTGGCGTGTTTTGCAAGCAGAATCCCACTACTCCTATTTCAATTGTTTTATTTGAATTTTTGTTAAGTTAATCTTGTACTTGATTGCATCTATGTTAATATTTGATTGATTTAATTTAATCTCTAAGTGTTTTGAATGTTTCTACAAGTATTTTGCATGATAAGGTCGTTTTCAGTTCGAGATTCATGATAAGGTCAAATTCAATTCAAGATTTAAATTAAAAAACTAATAGATCATGTCTTGCAGTTTGATTTTTTTTAATTGCAGTTTTTTAGCAACTCGTAGATACAACTAGTAAAGATTGTGCAATGTTCGCATGCAAATATCTTGCATATTTTCAATAATTGAATTCAGTTTTTATGTTGGATTAGTTGAGATCCGACCCTAAGATTTAGTGTATGTATCTAGACGTATCTCATGTCTAAACTTTGCTTATTTAAAAAAGTCAACTTGTGACTTTCAAATTTAGAGCTTCAAAGTGAAAGAAAACAAGAGTGATCCCTAAAAGTTCAAGACTTTCATAATATTACTATCAACTCTATGTTGTCGTCGTGCATTGTTCCAATTTAAAAAGTCTGAGGAGGAGGAGTTTGTCGATTAAAGGCTTAGAGTACGTTAATTAGATGGAAGACAAGCAGAGTCAATTTGGAGTAAGTCGAGGAGTCCGAAGGCGAGTCACATAAGGAGATATTGTGGGTTCTTTTATTAGTGTAGATTCTTTTTTTTTTTTTTTTTTTTTTTTTGTAATCTTGATCCTTGTAACCATATTTTAGTATTAATGGATTCTTCTTATATCTGTATGATTAGCACCTGTGGTGTTTTTCTTACAAGAGGTTTTGGCCATGCTAAATAACTATATCGTTGTGTCATATTTATTTTTTTCATTTTTAGTTTCCACAGCAATTATTTTTAGGGTTAATTACATAATTAAACCTCTTAGTTTCAACTATTTTTTAATTTGTTCTTTTATTTTTAGAAATTACAAAGGTATCTTTTAAATTTAAAAAAACTTGTTTCAATCTCATCCTTATAAATAGAAAAAAAATTAAAAAAAACAACATAATTACATTTAAATGCTTATGAAAAATATCTCATGAAAATAAAAACATAAAAACTCTTAAAACAAAACATCAAATTTTAAGAAAAAATTCTTAAGCTTTATGACTCTTTAAATGTTAAAATATTTTTTTAAAATTTTCTGAAGAAGAAAAATATATTTTAAAAATAAACTGGTTCTAATTAAGGGTATGTTTATTTTATCTTCATATTTTTTTGTCCAAAAAACCTACAAGGGATAAAATTGAAATAAGTTTTTTAAATTCAAATGATACTTTTGTAGTTTCTTAAAACAGAGGGATAAACTAAGAAATAATTAAAATTAGGAGGTATAGTTATGTTATTATCTCTTATGTCTTGTTATTGTTCAAACAGAAGACCGTTAATGTATTATATGCAGATTCGGAGAAATTCCTTCTGCCTCCTGCCTTGATTGGTCTTCTGCCCAAGGCATGCAGCCAAAGAGCGGAGAGAAACTCCTTCCTGCCCCAGCTCACCTGCCTTTGAAGCTGGAATGCCTTTATTTTATAGAGGAGGCTAGGCTACCCGAGGACTTGAAAAGTTTGAAGCGGGATATGGAATGTGATTGGTGATGGATGATGACCTATTGGTCCTAGTTAGCACACTGTTTGTTGAATCTATCAGGTTTTACACTCTCAAAAATTTGAATGAAAATGATTGCTCTTTCCAATGTTTATTCTCACTGCTGCCTTGCTATATCAGTAATTAGATAGGTCATTTTTATAGGAAATTAATCAAGGGCACAGTGCTTTTTAGCAATTGGAATTCCCTTTCGTTGATTACTTCGATTCTAAGTTCAAAGTTTGGGACCCAAAAAATATGCTGTTGTCTTAGGATGTTGAGAAGACCCGCCGCTAGAAATCTATCATCCATTCATATGTTTTTGGAAACACCAAATGGTTTAACACAAATTAATAAGAATGTATAATTGTTCCCTTAAATCAATATTTAGCAATCCCCTTTGATCGTTTTAATTACTAAGATTAATCATGTAATATATACAAGATTCAACAGCAAATTTCTAAACGAGTACTAGATTTACAGTAATGCTATATTGGTCACTATTCTACGTATATATATATATATATATATGTATGTATGTATGTGTGTGTGTATTAGGCAGTGAAATGAAATAAACTTAATTTTGATTATAATATCCCTTCGTGTGTATTGTGTAGAAAGAAATCAGAAAAACACAAATATTGTTCATGTTGGTCATATGATAATATATATACATATATATATACACACACAAACGTATTGTTGAGGGTGGCCATTAAATTAATTTTGGAATTGATTAAAAATGTCGGCATGTTGTTGAAGTGACACCTTCCTATAATATGAATTGCTTCTTCGCTGGGTAGAAGTGAAAAGTGAAAGGACAGAGAGGGACAGTGACGGGATATAGAGTTATATATTTTGTACTTGTTGTTAGTAAAGAGAAGGGAATAAATTAGATACGGGATTTTAATTTCTTTTAGGTTACTTCCATTTTATTCTCTTTAAATGCGAAGATATTAGAGGAGATAAATCTATCCAAACACAACAAAAGAAGAAACAACAAATGTCAATCACAGAATTGGTAATTTCTTGCTCCTTAAAAACTTTATGGTAATGGTCAATTGAAAAAAAAAATAGTAAAAGCGATACATATAAAGGTGAATTCATGGATGATTTTCTTTTCATCATCTGATGTCTATAATTTTGGCAATTGTGTAGTAGTTGGCGGTTCCCAATTTATCTAATGTACTGCAATATTGATTAAAAAAAATGGTCTTTATGAAAATTGTCATGTTAGTGGCACAAAAATCGCACAATCTAGTTTTTCAGGATTATTGATTTGGAAATTTGTAAACTCTTGGAACGTGTTTTTAAACATCATATTTGATCAAAATTTCATTAGAATAACAATAATAAAAGCAAGTAACAATACAATTAAAACAAAAATGACAGAATATGACAAAGATTTATTCAAAACAATAACTTACTACAAATATATTTTGTTTGTGCACTAACAAAAAAATTCTAAAAAAAAAAAAAAAGAGGTCTTCCACAAATCTAACAGTTAACCCTTTTCTGTAGTAAAATGAAGTAAAAATATGGAAAGAGAGATATATAGAAATAAGCTAAAACCCTTACCTCAAAATGGCCACTGACAATAAAATCACTTGATCCCATCCAAATATATTAACGTCAAAAATAATGAACAATGTAAAGGTCATTTCCTGCTCTTTGGGCCCCATCTAGTTCCCCTCTTATCGGTGCAACACTCTATCTACCTCTCCTGCTCCCAAGTCAAAATTGATCAAATCTTACACACACACACACACACACACACACATATATATATATATATATATATGTAAAAAAGAGGGGGTCACTATACAATCCTCTTTGTCGACTTATGACTGGTGCCACGTCTAAAAATAGTAGATTATTAATGGATAATCTTCTACTTAATTAGACTCCATTTGTCAATTTAGGAGATATTCAAAGTGGCTAGTGGGCCTTTTGTTTTTGAAAAATCATTTTCATTCTTTTAGGCTATAACACTACTATTACTCATAAAATTATAGACTTTAATTTAATATATAATATACTATTTAGACTAAGTCTTACTGCTTTATTAGTGATAGAATTATAATCTCATTGAGTTAAATAAGATTTTTCTTTTTTTTAACATTTTATTTTCACAGACACACAAACAAGGACATGTGTATGGCTACCGGCATGACAACACATAGACGTTCATTTAAGGAGCACATCAAGGAGGAGAAAAAATAAAATGGAAAAATAAAAATTGTGAGACCCAAAAGGAAAACCATAAAAAGGGAAAAGATCGACAATTGCAAAAGAGTACAAGTATACACACTATGATTGGGCTCGGTTGGTGCAAATTGGAGCCCACGTTTACAAAAAGTGATATTTTAATTGTATCATATAGGTGGACGTGATGTCACGTTCTAAAAAAGCTCTTGTTAAAAGGTGAACAATCCAAGACTTAAGTACTGCTTTTCGGTCCTCTACCTAGCCGATGTGGGACTTTTTGTACGTTACATTCTCCTCCACCCAATCGCGTGACACCACCGTCACGGATCGGCTCCCCCTGAGGGTCCCACTAGACCGTAGAGAGTTCACACACCAGGCAGGCAGTACCCCGCTTTGATACCACTTGTCACGTCCCAAAGGAGCTCTTTTGGGACGTGACAAGTGGTATAATGTAACGTACAAAAAGTCTCACATCGGTTAAGTAGAGGACCGAAGAGCAATACTTAAGTCCTGGGCTGCCTATCTTTCAACAAGAGCTCTTTTGAGACGTGACAATGGGCTCTACTAATTTACAGGCAGGGGGATCTAGATGCTAGGTGTCAGAATCATGTTGCACAAGGAAGCTCCTGTGTGAGTTCGGAGGGCAAAAGTGGGACCCAAATCATTGTCCAATGATACGTCAATATTTTTTAGCTCTTGAGAGTAAAATACTGGAAAATGTTGGATGGTGAAGATTGGAGGTGCAGATTAGCTCTTGCTTGGGACCCACAGCCAACAGTTGATTTAATGCGGTGTGATGTTGCACTTGGAGAGATGATTTGACGGCTTTTAAGGAATAGTTTGCAGGTGGCCTCAAAGGCCAACCCTATGCAAACCCCGTTCATTGGCGAGCCCCCCTTTATTTACTGTGGCTCGTCTTTCGGGTTTGCAATGAAAGACGCAACGCAAACGAGGCCTTAGAATTTGGTTCAAACCAAAAGATTTTGGTACAGGCAAAAGGTGTTTTCTGAGTTCTATTTCTAAGTTCAAATTTTTAATTTAAATCTATCTTCTCAAACACCTCCTACAAATAACTCATGGTTTTAACCATTTATCTAAATAGCCTGTATAAGTTATAAATGAAAAAGTAAATCACTTGACAAGTATCTAAACTTTTAAAAAAATGATTTATTAGTCTTTGTTTTTTTTTTTTAGCTCGGGTGATCCTGAACTTTTAAAAAGGGCGTAAAAAGACAAACTTACTTAAAGGACGTTACTTTTCTTCTATTTGGCAATCACGTGTCGTGCACACAACCCTTATTTATTGTGAGTTGACCAAAATACCCCACACTTAAATGTGCCAAATATTTCTTAAAAATAAAAAATAAAAAATGGAAAATCCTCCTTCTTCACTTTTCCTACCAAACAAACAGCGATGGGCTCCTTCTTCGTCGTCTATTATACCGATTCATTCACCACCGCCACTACGGCTAACATACCCAGACCCACTGCCTCCCTCTTGACCAAACCCAAACCTACCAAACTCTCCCTCCCTCTCGTGCAACCTCCCCCTAAACGCAGACCTTCCTTTTGAACCTAGACAACTCCTACTTCCCCCCTTTGACTAAAAATCCCTTGTCTCCCCCCTCTCCAAACCCAGACAAGCGCAACCATCCCCTTCACCAAACCCAAAGCCCACTACGCTCAAACAAGTCATAGCCAATTAATAATTTACAAAAATTACAATTAAAAAAAATTACAAAAGTCAGTCTTGAGTTTTAGTTTTAGCTGTCGGGTAAATTGCAAAAGGTAAACTCTTTTTTTTGTGGTCTTCAACTCTTTTTAAAGACCTATTAAGAACGACTTTGGCAATTATTCGGTGGATTTTTTTTCCTTTCTACTTTGTTATCACAATATATGTGATAGGATGGGCACCGTATGGGGTTGGGTCACACCGGATCAACATCGATCTTAGGCTAGGCGACACCTGAACGGCCGCAGGTGTAGTGCGGTGGAGGGGTTGATTAGACCTAAGCAAATCTAGGAAAAAAAAAATCTCCAAACCCAAGAAGAAGAAGAAGAAGAAGAAGAAGAAGATCGGAGCTAATTGGACATGGCTTCGAGTTGATAGGAAATTGTCGTTGGGTTTGCTCCGATCTAACATAAATAATGGTAGTTGTGGGTTTTACAACAGAGAGAGGGAGGGAAAGGAACAGGAGGCTGGAATCTGAGAAAAAGAAGAAGAAGAAGAGAACTCTAGATGACAACGGTGGACGGTGGAATTTGAGCGACGGCAATGGGCTGGTTGCGATGGGGTGGGACACACAGTTAAAGGTGGTCGGAGCCGAAGCGGGTAGGATTTTGTTTTTATTGTTGATCTGATTTTGCTTTTGTTTTTGTTTTTGTTTTTGTTTTTGTAATGTTTTTTTATCTGATTTTGCTTTTTTTTGTTTTTTTAGCGTTTTATTATTTTTTCTTTTATTTTGATTAAAAATATAAGAAACAATTGTTATTTTATTAAAACACTCTTGAAAATCAGTCACGTGCATGGCACGTGGTCACTAAATTAACGAACATTGGTTAAGTTCGTCCTTTTATACCTTTCTTAGAAGTTTAGGATCAGCTAAATTAAAAAAATAAATAAATAAATAGAAAAGAAGACCAACAAATCATCTCTTAAAACATTTATAACTTACCAAACAATTTACTCTAAATGAAAATACTTCTCCAAGTTACGGTCGCACATCTAGGAAAACGTCAATGCTACCTCAAAAGGAAGCACTTTTTTCTTCTAGGTTTGTTTGTTTTTACTTTTCTTTGTTTTCTTTCAAATACTGCAGCCCAGCAAATCTTTCAAATACTGCAGCCCAGCAAAATTCATTTCCACTTATACTTTTGTAGGAAGTATTATTTTAACTTTTTTCTCACAATATTGACAGAATGTGTCTTCGGATTACAGCTTTCGGATTCATTATATGTGTACATATATGAAAGGGTCAAATGTCAAATAATGAGTGGCTATATTTGAATTTTCTTTCAAGAAAAAAGAAAGTGTCACATTATTTCTTGGAAGAAATAACAAATGGACGTGCTCTTTCCATTTGCAAGGGCAAAGTTAACTTCAATCACAATCAAACTTGATGTGCTTTTGTTTAAATCTGAGAGGAAAGGAAGTAAGTAAATTTATAACAACATCAAAAACTTATAAACATAGATGACAAAGTGCAAGGATATTGCTAATTGTCTAATTAATCACTTCAATATAATAAAATAATAAAATATAATCAAAGTTTGTTTGTATTTGTGGAGGCAAGGAACCAAAATCATTTATCTTGAGCGATGGGAGAACTGAAATTTTCTCCTTTTTGGCATGATGAATTACCAAGTTGTGATAAATTTTATTGTGTACCTGTAAAACATAGCTACACAATGATATGTTATATATAGGCCCTAGTTATTGTTGATGTGAATGAACGGTCCATCTAACCAACATAATATGTGGAAGTGAAATGTAGCACTGATATTGAAAAGACGTAACATATATAATAGTACATACAATAACTATTTGTTATATGTTACGTCCAACGTCACGTCAATATCACATACATTCGATGACTCTCATGTTATGGACCTCATTTGCATAATATATTTTAAGGCATGTTTCGTGCATTAGATAAGATAATCTTAGTGGATTAAATTAGATTATATTGGAATGGATAGTACAAAATTTTATCTTATCCAATCTCATGTTTGTGTTGTGTTATTAAGAAATCGGCCTTTTGGTAACAAAAATTCAAATTTTGGATCAAATTGTAATTTTTTAAAATTATAGGGGCAAAAATATCATTATTAAAAATATTTTAGTCATATAAAAATTATATTTTGACTCTTTATTTTTAAAAAATTATAATTTGAACAAGCCAAAAATAAGTCCTTAAAAATTTTCACAATGTACAAAAATTATGTTTAATCTCGTGCTTTAATAAGGGATTGTCTAAGGGGATTCAAACATGGATTGAATAAGCTCTTATCCAATCTAATCCTCTAAAGTTTTTCAGTAAACAAAGTTTTAAGATTTAATCTAATCTAATCCTCCTAATTAGGAGCATTAAACATGCCCCGTATGATTTACTAATACAAACCTACCTACGTGTGATTGAGTAGGGTGATGTTGAAAGGCCACGTCTATGTTGCGTTAAACACATGCAAATGATTTCTTGAAAACGTGAAAGATAAGCTTAACCAACTCACTTAATGCACTTGTGCTATTAGTACAATTTTCTGGTGGGTTGTTTAGGCAAACTAACGTCTTGGATACACACACGCGCGCGAACACACACAAAAACCATATGGTCATTTAAAATCTTGCATCGAACTATCTTTCAATTGTCACTGCAAATGCTGCATCGCATTTGTCAACATGGAACTGAAGCCCCTTTGATGACTAGCAGGTTAATTGTACATTCAAAGTGTGGTATCATTAATATATATATATATATATATTATGCCAATTTTTTTTAACGATTTTGGGGATGATTACTAGCATTCACTTGCTCCATAACGGACATTAATAGTATATATATATATATATATATATATATATATATATATATATATTTGCCGGATTCTAATTGGTCTAACTGATTTAAAGTTAGAAGTGCTCTAACTAGATAGGTTAAAACATGTCGGCATTGTCTATACTAAACCCTGCGGGATTTGAATTTTCTTAAAAGGTGTTTGGAATAGTAGTAGTTTGAACTATGAACAGTATAAAACTCTCGTGTAAAAAGCTATATTGTAAAACTCTCACATGTTATAGTTCTCAAATTCAAACTGATAGTTTAAACTACTCTCTCAAATACTCTATAAATAATTTATTCATGTGATTTTCTTTATAAACAATCATGATGCGAAATTTTTTTGGTGCTTTAGGTAACGCAGTTAGAACCAAAGTTAACAATTTTACGATAGAACGTGAGAGCTTTACATTATAGCATGTAAGAACTTTTCACTGGAGCATTGGAACAACATTTTTTGAACGAAATTCTCAAATGCTTTTTTATTTTTTTTTCCCCTTTCGGGTTCCAAATTTTTTTACCTTTGGTATCGGGAAACACAACTTGAAATTTTGGATAAATTTCATCTTCTTGGCGGTTGTTACTGACCTCACGATTTTCCTTTAAGCGCCATCAAAGATCAACATTTGAAGGCTCTCGTGCATCTCAAGTCCGCAAACTTTTTTCTTTTTCACAAGGAGGTCTCCAAAAGTTTGTGATATTTATTACACCTTTTTTTCCACAAATATGACGATAACTTAATTCTAGAAAGCTATATGAACGATCATTCAACTTAGTCTCCAAGGTATATCTATTAAGGAAGAGAAAAGATTAAGGCTTTGTTTGGAAAGCATATTAGAAAAACAAAGTTTAGTTTGCTTCATTGTAAAGTTTTTATATGCTATAGTAAAAAGAAAAAGTTTGCTATAGTGTAAAGCTATCACATGTTACAATTTTTAAGTTCCAACTAATTTTCTAAGCATACTCTAAAAAGAAAAAGACGTACATAACTTAGTGGACGCAGGTAAAAGGAGAGGATATTTTTTATGATTTTATATCAAAGAGGAAGAAAAGAAAAATAAAATCATCTACTCTAATTTTTCAAATTTCCAAATCAAAACCAATTAGGATCTTATACACAGAAAATATCGAATCTCTAAGCAGATCCTTGATTTATTTTTTAACTTAGATCCATTTTTTATTAATCCATCCTAACAAATAATTATACATTTGAATGTCACATATTAATGTAGTTGAACTTGTAAGAATATTCTAACGATGAATACATACCAAACTCTACCTTAAGTATACAGTTTAAATCTCTCCACCACAAATACTACAAATTCAAGACACACATGCACAAACACGCATATAATAAATCAATCTTCGTATACTTATCTATCAAATTCTTCACTTTTATTTCATACTAAAAAAAATGAAAAGTAAAAGCAAATAAAATTTATACAATATTAACCGTATCAATATTCGAGAGATATTGAATCAAGATTTACTGTCTCATTTTTCTGTCTCTTCAATTGTCTCTCCAATTAAATTTTGACACTTAAGTGAATTGTTTAATTACTTTTAATATTTTGGTCACACTTATGTGCTTAAATTGTCAAGTTTGAATGATGTGTTAAATAAATAGTGAATAGGATAAGAAAATAAGACAACATATCTAGACTCATAGATACTAGTTAAGAGTCAACATATATTACAAAACGTTAATTATACTGAGATTTTACAAGTCACTTGATTTTTCTTATTTGCTGATTTATTGAATTTAAATATTAATACAGTTTTTAAGGGTAACTAGTAATAAAATTAGCCTATTATAAGCTATGAAAAATTAAATTCATTTTATCTCCATAATTTTCCATTCATTTAATTAATGTCCAAAGACAACAAGTTTTTGGTTTTTTTTTTAATTTTTTGTCTAGAAAATAAGTTTCTTGGGGACATGAGATTGAAGAAAACCTTCCAATCTCAAGTTATGATGGCATTAACGAGAAACAACACTTAAGACTAAGGGTTGCCAACAAAATAAGAGTTTGCGGATTCAATTGTCCAAAATTTCAAAATAGGAACTCAACAAAAAAAAATGATAGTGTAGGAACAGTTATCTATATATATATATATATATATATAATGCAATCATCTATGTATATATATATTATTTATAGCTTATACAAGTTTCAGAAATTCCATAAATCAAATTTGCGCAACGACTCCATGAGAACTTCTTGTGGGGTGTTTAGCAGGTTGTGGTTTGGACCACTTTTTCAGTTATTAATAGTATAAAGCTTTCACATGCTATAGTAATAATAAAACTATAGTATAAAGCTCTCACATGTTATAGTAAAAACAATTCGAACCAATGGTTCTAACCACCCTGCTAATTAATATAAAAGCACTCAATTTTTGTACACTCATCAGTTCTAACAAGGAAACCAATTTGTACGTAGAACTTCAACTTATATAAGCTAATATAGATATATGTATGTATGTATTTTGCGAGAGTTTTTAATTAGAATAAGTTATCATCATTAATATGTTCTAAAGCGGTTCTGGTTATAGGTCTGATCAGTCACTTAAGAACCGATTTGGACCTAAAAAAAAGTGGAGGAAGAAAAATCAGCGAGGTAGTTAGACTTATTAAAGGACTCTTGTTTGATTTTAAGAGAGTGCATGTCATGAGTCATATTTATACACATTTATATTAATGAAATCTACAGTAGCATTATGTGTATAAATGTGAATGATATTGAATCTATGACTCTCTCTCTCTAGATACAGAAAATGAATTTTTTTTGGAGAGATTCTGAATCAAACATAAAGGCATGATCTCAATAGTAAGTTGTAACTTCAACTTCGATTAATAAAGACCTCATGCATTGCTCCGTTTTTGATTAATATAGTCCCTTATCTTCTTCTACAATCACAGTTCCTTTCCATTGGCTTAAGTTTCACAAACGATTAAAGGCAAGAAAACTCTTGTGTCGATATATCAGGCATCAACAGGATCTAGAAAAAAAAAATGTACATGTTGCCATAGACTTTTTTTTCCTATAGAAATGCACCAATATACCTCCTCTCTTAAAATTCTCTCTCTCACATTTGAACCTAGAAGATCTTAATTCTATCCACCCGTTCTAACCACTTGGCTAGTCCTGTTACTATGTTTTTTTTTTTTGGCTAGAAATGTCGCTATGTACTTGCTAAATGTAACATACTACTCTTGCAAATATATATATATATATATATATATAGACAAAATATATATAGATTTTAACATGCGGTATGATATTCAAATATGTTGTACATAATTTGATTTCCTCTATGAACACTTCATTTATGTAATATGTGTATATAATATTGCATTTTATTATAAAATGATCAAATGTGACCTTAATTAATATAATTTTCTACGTTTTAGGATCTAGGATTTCCAATGAAGTATCAAATTAGTGTGACAATCTCAAATTTTGGCATTTGAACTGAAAAACCATTCTTAAAATGCAATGTTATTTTTCGTTTCACATTGCATTGGAGATAAGCTACCTTGTAAAAAAAAATTTTGTTTCCTTTTTCATTAGAATTATAAACCACAAAATTACTTATGTAGCCTTATTAAATTTTCTTATTATTATTATTTATTATTATTTGCCAAGGATGAATATATACATATATATATATATATATGTATGCATATATAAGATGTGCAAGCGTTTGCATATCATTTTCTTTCTTAAAGACTAGCTCTTTAAATGGCTTCCTAAAAAAGTGGCTATTTAAATTTTCATTTTCTAATAAGCGGTCCTTTGGGTGGCCATTGACAATTGCGTTTTCTAAGCCATGTGTTATTTAAAGCTAAGTCGTTACGTTTCTTTTTAATATTATCCGTTGTTTATCTGTTAATTTTATGTTTTGTTCGTCTCTAGCGAACAAAGCTGTTCAAGTACTAAATTTCCATCTTCAACTTAGAAATTATTATCATCCAAGCAAAAACAAAAAACAAGAAAAACAAAAACAAAAAAAAACAAAGAAAAACATTTATTGTTTGAGATCTTTATTGAGTCTGCGTGGCCTACCTATCTTCCAAACATAGAGTTAGCACGTAGATTGACTTTATTTATATCAAAAATAACATCAATCGAGAAAGAAAAACTCAGAGTTTGAAATACATAAAATATTTGATTGTTTCATAATTTTCTCATTCATCAGAATGCAAACCTACAACATCTAGAAGTTAATATATTTTTCATTAAACCACTATACGTAGTTGTTTGTTTACTCTTTCTCGATTTTATAGCTCTTGCTAACAAAGAATTCAAGCATGTAATTCTTAACAAATTTGTTGACCATAAGATTGGATCATAATTAATTGGACTACGCTTGTTACATTTTTTGCATTTACAAAGGTGCCGACTTCATATATTTGAATTGCGGATGGTTCCGCACGGAAATAGATTTATAATAAATTAATTACTAGAAGATATTGTTGTTCTAACAACGCTTAGAAAGCCCAAATGGTATATATATCTCTCTAATAAAGCTCGGTGGGTTTCACCCTGCCAGGGTCAATTAGAGAAATATCACTTTTGTGATATTGTTTTTTAATCTTACGACTTTTGTGAGAAAATTTAAAAATACCACTTCTAAAGAGTATAAAGATATAATTGATCACAAGTATTTTAGACTAAAGTTAGGCAACCGAGTGTTATCTAAAAGTATTTTAGTTTTTTTACTAGGAAAAACAAGATGAATCTAAGGAAGAAAAAATAAGTGATAGAATAAAATAATGATAGTAAGGAAGTTGTATCCTAATTTACTCGAAACTACATGCTTCAGTTGGTAGACTCTGGTGGGTCATGATAAGATAGGCATGTATCTCAAGGCGTGGGAATGTGGCACTGTTCACCTCAAGTCTTAGGGTTGGGCTGGGCTTTAGAATTCCCCATACCATGAACTCAACACTCTTCTGCAAGTGGGGCTGGGTCCTAACGGTTGGGGTTAATAGTTTCTGCCACCAAGTGTCCTTAGGACCAAAAAAAAAAAAAAAACCTTCAGGGTAACACGGACTGTTGGATTTGGTGTCTAAAGTCCAAGCCTTTGGTTGCTAAAGCTGCTGCAAATGAATAGGTAATGGCGCCCATATAAACATTTGGTTTGACCCTTAAGTCCCGGGCTTTTCGAGCTTTAAACCAATCCTAGGAGCCACCCTCTACGTGGTTATGCATGCGTGGCTAATTGTCCTGGACCATTATTGGCGTGTTCAGAATGAGGTGGTTCATAGAAACTTTGTAGCTTCAGCCCCAAATTGTCTCAAAGTTATCAAAAGTCTTTCTTCTTTGCTCTCTCACCTACCATGGTTCCCAATAGTAGCCCTACTATGACCTTGAATTGGTCTCCCCCTCTTAAGGGTTGGAACAAATGGAATTTTGATGTTGCCATTGGTAGTTCTAAGATGGAAAATTTTGTTATGGCTAATAGATATGTCGCTTCTATACTTTTCATAGTAATCGATCGTCGTCCCCCTTGTTCGCCTATTTTGGCCGAGGCTTCTACAAAGGTCCTAGCTCTATGCCTTGCGACAGGTAAAGGTGCCTACTTTAGCATCTTTGAGGAGGATAGCTAGGCTATTTTGGATGGGTTGGATGGTGCCATTGAAGTAATTAAATTAGTCACAAAATATTCCTTGAAGTGATTAAATTGGAAAAATACCAACCTTGCCCTTCTTTATATATATTAACTACACATAAATTAACTAAAATATTTGATAAAACAAAACTTAAAACTTAAAAAACTCTCAAAATAAATAATAAAAGAAAGGAACTGATAGAAAAAGGGTTTTATCAAGCTTGTCTTCTTCATAATGCTTTTGTGGAAACTTATGGAAACTTAAATGGGCTAATGTGGTCAGTAAAGACATGGTCGATTGTTCAGTTTTCAAGCAAGAAACTTCTTCTTCTTGACAACAATCCTATGTGGGGGATTACTCTTACGAAAAGAATGCGATAGAAACAAAGAAAAAAACACACAGAGATTTACATAGAAACCTAAGACTAGAAAAACCACAGATAAAGAAGAAGAAAAATCATTAAACTTGAAAAGATTATAAGATGGTTGTAAATAGGGAGGCTAAATTCTATAATAACCTTATCGGCCTGATCCCTCTACTTCCATCACAGATCTCATGAAAAATCTCACATTTTTCTTTCACCACAATTGTCGAACCACGAGCTTTTCGGGTCGGGCCAAACTAAATTTAGGTCACTATATTATAACAATTACAATAGTAGATCTTAACATGGAGAGGAGTTAGTGACAACAACTTACGAGGAGTAAAGATGAGACCTATAATTGGGGATCTTCCGGGAAGGGGATGTTTAAAAGATTTGTATAATGAAAGGGATAAAAGTCAAGTTTTGGCTGAATTCGAAGGGGTGTCTTAGGTATTTTTTTGCAAAATGCAATTATTAAGGATAGTTTGAGTATTTAAAAAAATTTAACCTGTTGAATGTGGGGAAAAGGTTATTGTTAAACCATTTTCAAAGGCACGAGGGACACATGTGGAATATTGAAGATGCAGGGGGGATTTGTGGCATTTCAATAATGACCTAAAACGACTTCGATGGATAAATTAATAGAGCGTCTGATGCAATTCAACAAATGAAGTTTGGGGGGAAAAAAAATCAACTAAAGAAGTTGAATGCACGGAAAAATTGCATTGAAGTTTTCAGTATTTTGGAGGTTCCAATATATCCTTTGGCTGTAAAATTTTGGAAAATTATTAGTAAATATATATAAAAAAAAATATATGGTTGAAATATTGATTTTGGTGAATCTGCAATGTATATGTGCAAAGTTTCGGAATACATCATAGAAATTTAGGAGAAATCTCAAAATTATTGGCAAGTAGATACGTTTTTATTTTTTATTTTTAAATTTTATAAAAATATGTAAATAGTAACTAGTTTAGATACATGTAATGTATGTATGGAGTTATGATTGAAATTTTTTTTAATAACCTAACAATATGCAAAAGAAAAAAATAGAAATTCAAAATATCAGTCAAGTCAAAAGGGTATCTTTAATCATAGAAATACATGAAACATTTTATACTATTAGATAACAAATTAAATAAATAAAAGAGTTTGAAACTTAAAAAGGAAGAAAAAAATATAAGTAAAGCACTTAAATCTCACCGTTTTACGCCACATGGAATAAACAATAGCTCCGTAACTACACTTATACATATACAGTTGAGCTACGTGTGATACATAAACTGAGTTGTAATTGAAGATTTTTATAATGTAGATTATGAATAAAAAAATAGCTCTTGAATAGAAAGAATAAAAGGGGGAAAAATTTTATTGATTCAAAAAAAGACTGGTTATTTAAACAAGTAGCTTATTTAAAATATGCATTTCTTTTATTTCCACCTATTGACATTTAGGTTTAGAGGTCTATATATCCTAAGATTTATGAAACAGACATTTTGTTAAGTGATTTGAACATGAAAGGAGTAAAAAAAAATTAGAGCAATAGAAGTTATAATCGATGACAAGCATGTAAGACTGTTTTGATGAGAAAGTTGAGGTTTGAGGTTTGAGGTTTAAGAAATATACAAAGATAAAGTTGAAATAGAGAGAATAAAATAGGTACAAAAGGATGGTAGGGAAGTATTGATAAAGAGACTACGGTAGATAGATAAAAGAAAAAAAAAAAAAAAGGAAAATAAAAGAAAGTGAAAGAATGAAAGAAGGTTAAAGAGCAAAGCATTTGTAGGAGACAATGATATATAACTAGAGTCAAAAAAGAGAGAAAGAAAGAAAGGAGTAAAAAGGCCAAAGCACCAAGAGAAGAAAAAAGATGAAAAAAGAAAGAAAAATAATATAAAATAAAGAGAGAAATTAGGGGAACGGCAATTGTTACATATTGGGAAGAGCATCGCAAGTGGTCTTCTTTCTTTTATATTTGTATAGATGTATGGACTAAGGACATAAAGGAACAAACCTCCTCCAACAGGCTTCTCAACGTTTATTCACATTACTCAAATAACATGTAATGGTATCAGTTTTGTTTGAATCCTTGTTTGCTTCAATGGTATGTATGGTTCGAACTAAAAATTTCATCTGAATGAACGTTTGGTAAAAAAAAAAAAAAAAAAAAAAAACAACAGATGAAGCTTATTTTAAACCACTAATTTGACATTTTGAATCAAAAAACAATTTAAATACAAAAACAACCTGCCCTTGTTGTAAACGTTTTCAACCCATTTTTCATGCCACACTATTACAACAAAAAAGTTCAAACCACCACATTTCAAACTAATAAACCAAATAGACCTAATCATGTTTAAGTCTTATAATTTCTTTTGGAATTGAAACATCTAACATATGCGTAAATGTGTGTGTGAAGTTTATTATGTAAAACTGGTTTATTTAGTTATGTATCTTTTAAATGTTTATTCTCATAAATATGTTTTGGGGCAAATTTTTTAAAATGACGTAATATTCTCAAATATTTCTACCCATACCAATTCATCCTCGGTTGAATGTAGCAAGTGTGTGTCAAAATCCTATTCCTTTCAACCATCACACTCCAACCACTTAGTATCAACGGTGAACAGTATAAAATTCTCATATGCTATAATATAAAACAAAAACAAGTTACAATGTAAAGCTCTTACATGCTACTATGGTATTTGAGCTTTAACTCTTAATTTAAACTCTTCTCCTAAACGCCTTAAATGTGAAATTCAATACATACAGAGGCAATATTGGAACACTGCTGCAAATATGTGAAGATATGATGCTTATACACAAATACAACGGCCCAAAAAAAAGTTCGTACAATTCAATGATTCATATTCTTGGGCACACTTTTTGTACTCTTGCAAAATCTTATACAACACTACTGGGGCTAAAATCAAATTATTCATGTAGACCCCACGAGAGCTAAAAGTATAATGTAAACAAAGCTTTAAGCTCCAACTGAAAAATTTTCTTGCAGGAATTGGTAATGCTCTTCAGCGACCAAAAGGGGATACCCCTCTTGCGGAAGAAGAGCGCCCGGTACCTCGACAAACTTGCTCACCCCTTCAGCTCCCCCGAGTGCTTCCATTTCTGCTTTTGACCTCTTTGGAGATCCTTCAGTGGATACAACCACAACTGGCACCTTTCCCTCCATATGTGCAAAGAGTTCAATAAACTCTTCACGGGATTGTACAGGGTCAAGGAGACCAGTCAAGAATGCAGCGGGCGCGCAGCAAGCACCTTTGCATTTTGTAATCTGCTTTCAACAATGCCAGGAGTTACATTTTCCGGGTTTGCATAGACGTGGGCTTTGTATTGGGATTCAATGGCCTTCTCATTGCTGACGGGCACATTGTACATCATCCAGCCAACAGCTGGGGCTCTTAAGATGCCCCTAAGCAATCTATACCTGGAAAGTTAAGAAATGCGAAAGAGAAGATCAGCTCGGATCGAGTAAACAAATGGTCTTATCCTCACATATGATTGTTCAAAAGAAACAAAATGAATTGGAAAAAAGCAAGAGCAAGGATCATCATGCTACAAGATGGTAAAATCGAATATATCTTCACAAATGTGAGCTAGTGGTTTTGCACCATTATCTCTCTGGCATTTTTATTACTTTGATTTGGTTTTTCAGTCGTTTAAAGCAGGCGGTCAATACTACTTAAACCTGATCAGGAAGTTCCCCGCTTGTAGAGGAGGACTTCATTTACATTCGTGGTACCTCGTTTCCATGCTGGAATCTCGACCGAACACAATAGGAAGAGGACAAGCTCAGGCGGGTGCAATAGCTTTGGGCTTAACAAAACCCTTTTTCACAGCTTGTATAGTAATTGTTGCTGCATGCCCTCCCCCCAACACCACCAGATCATCATCTGGTTTGTAAGTAAAGAATGTTAGCAAGGCGACTAAAAAATCAAGACTATAATTAGGGCTGACAGTATTCAACATACTACAAATTGAGAAGACAGATGACTGGCAAGAAGTAAACCTATAAAGATGGATTTATAACCCACTAGATGCAGATAAGAAAGCAGTGCACGATGAAAGTTACATACATAAACATATTGTTCTCTTTCTTTGTTTTTCCCTCCCAAAGTATTAAAAGGTCATGGTAGAAAAAGAATAGCATATCGGTATAAGATTTCGAATTCTTTACCACCCTACCAACGTTATTCTGTGGGATAAGAAGTATATAATAAAGAGAACTAAAGCACACAAAAATCTGAAGCTGCAGATTTCAAACTCTTGTCATCTATTATATGGTTTTCCTACTTGAAGTTTCAAGAATAGACTGTGATAATGAAGTCTACAACGAATATTTTGCAAGTAACAGGATCCTGCATAATCCATATCATTAAGAAAACCTCATCTCTTCTTGTATTAGATGATCAGAGAGAAAAACAGAAAGAAAGTGCAAGTGTCTCTAGATGTCATTCAATCAACCAGTAAATGATAGAAAACCAACACGACCAAAACAGCAAACTAAATTATTAAAACAATTCCACTAATAATACTAGTTCAACACAGTGCATAAACCTGCCAAAAGCTCACAAAGAACCCATCGATTATAAAAGATAAAGAATCACAATATTCTTCATGGTTTTATGTGAACAGCTAGAACAACATAAATAGACACAAAGCGAGCAATAGAAATGAAAGTTCAACAATAGAATCTGCAAGAATTAGATTCCTATCTTGGACATTAGAGGAAAAAAGAAGCAGATGAGAATGTTTAATCACTACAAGCCTACGCTGGCATTGAAACATTAATCAACATTTTCTTTTGGGCTCTAGAATAGTAATTTGAGATGAAAATACGGAAACATGCAAATCAGTTCTCCAAAAACACGAGGATTGACGCTAACTGACCTGAACTGCTTGTTGGCCCATCCGATGCATTGATAAAGTCAACCAAAAATTTCTCCATAACATCAGCATTGTAGTCTATCTTAGGCCTATCAGAGTATCCTAGACCTGGCCAATCAACAATGGTGGCACGCCAATTAACTTTCCCATCTCGCTGAACTATATCCCTAGCTACCGATCTCCGTTCCTCAACCGTACTTACATCAGAAATTGTTGGTACCATAAGGATATTCTTTGAAGAATCATTGCTTTTTCCTTCATGTTCCTCATGGTAAATGTTAACCTTGTCATCCTTGAATTTCCATTGCCAATTACTAGTCTGACATAAAATAAATGAGTGTTGGTGAGCCACAATGACATTCATGTGGTACCAAAATCCATAAATAATTTTCAGAATACCAAAAAAAACAAAAAAACAAAAACAAAACAAACAAACAAACAAACAAAAAAACCAATGCCACAACTGAATTTAGTATTAATCAATATAATGCTCAAAACTACAGAGCAACGTACAACTGAGGGTTAGCAACCACTCCACTTGAATTTCTTTAAATATACATAAAATCTGATGAAATTTATAATTTGTCTTACTAAAATTATCAAACTTTATTTTTGCCTCACCTCATAATTAATCCCCCTAACTCTTAAACACCCAATTTGATTGGTGCAGATAAGATTAATCCTTGAAACACTAATAGTTGAACAGTTTCTCCTCAACGTTTTCATTATTGATCAAGTGTCTGCTTTACGGTTTATTCACTTGTTCTCTAAATCTTGATCATTTTGGCTCTCAATTTCAACTACCACATCTGTCTCAAACTTTCCTCACTCACCAATAATCTTTACATGAACAAGAGCCAGCTCTAAAAGAGTGAAATCGGCTTCTATCTCTCACCACTATCTCCACCCCATAAACCTTAGAAATAAGCTTCATCACCATGTGACAGTCTCTACAAATCCGCAAATTCTTCGCTATCCTTATAACCTCTCCTTCCCGCAATCTCGCCATCCCAAAAGCCACAGCAAGTTTTTCGCTGTGCCTGGTCACCGATTCTTCCTTCTCCTCATCTTCTATATCGTGCAAAACGCTCTGAGTCTCTGGGACGTATCCTCCCTCAACCCGAAGTTTTGACATTATCTCCTTCAACTTCTCGTAAGCCTCTTCTGCGATCTTATTTTGCTTTTCGCCCGCCACAAAACTATAAACTAGCTTGTCAACTTCAATGATGCTCCAACCAGGAGTCTTTTTCATCTGTCGCAAGCTCATTGATCTTCTTACAGACACAACATCCTTCCACTTTCCTACAACAGCGTATGCATTTGACAAGAGAACATGGTCACTAGAATTGTTGGGATCAAGTTCATTAAGCCTTTCCTTCACTCGTTCCGCCAAGTCCACATTGCCATGAAGGCTGCAGGCACCTAAAAGGGTCCTCCAAATGACAGCATTAGGAGAAACAGGCATTTGACACGCGAAATCATACGCCATTTGCAGTTTACCAGCTCGACCATAAAGATCAACCATACAACCATAGTGTTCAATACTAGGTTCTATACCAGTATCTATCATCTTTGAAAAATACTTAGTTCCTTCTTCAATCAAGCCTGCATGACTACATGCATATAAAATCGAAATAAAAGCGATCCTGTCAGGCCTAATTCCAGAATCTTCCATCTCATGAAAAAGCTTTATGGCTTCCTCACCATAACCATGCATTGCAAGAGCAGCCATCATTGAGGTCCAAGAAACAATGCTCTTTTTCTCCTCTGGCATAGTTTTGAACACTAACCAAGCCATCCCAACGTTCCCGCACTTGGAATAAGCATCCAAGAGCGCGTTATTCACCGAAACCAACCACATAAATCCAGCCTTATCGACAAAACCATGCAGCTGTTTCGCAAACTGAAATGCCCCGGACTGCGCAGATGCAGACAACGCCCCTGTCAAGCTCGTCTCGTTGGGCCTCAAACCTGTCCGACGAAGCTCCCTGAAAAACCCAAAAGCCTCATCAAAACACCCATTCTGAGCAAACCCAACAATCATAGTACTCCAAGACACGTCGTCCTTCACCGGCATTCCCAGAAACGTCTTTCTCGCCATCTCAAGCTCACCGGCCCTAACATACCCGGCAAGAACCACATCCCACGACGTCGAATCCCTCAAAGGCATCCGTGCAAACAACGCCTCTCCACCCCCAACATCACCACACCTAAAAAAGGCCGTAAGAATCGCATTCCAAGCGACGACATTTGGTTCAGACATTTCATCGAACAGCTTCCTCGCGAGCTGCAAACACCCACATTCCGCATAAAAACTTATCAAAGTCGTCCCAACAAAGAGATGGGTATTCAGCCCACGAGCCAAAGCTTGACAATGGAGCTGAACCCCAGTCCTCAAGCACCGAAAATTCGCCGCCGCCTTGAGGACGAAAGCGAAAGTGAAGCTATCAAATTGGGAGAGAGATTTTGCATGGATTTCTTTAAATGCAAAGAATGCGTTGCGGGGATTGTCAGATTCAGAAAATCCTCGGATGAGGGTGTTGAACATGAAGGAATCTGGGTTCGGGAAATGGGAGAGAAGACTGCGGGCGTAGGCGAGGCCGGCGTCGGGGGTTGAGACGTCGACGGCGGAGCGAAGAAGAAGCTTTCCGGCGATTAGAGGGTTGGTGTCGAGGCCGGTCTTGCAGGCGAAGGCGTGGATTTGGATCAAGGCTCTGAGGGTCTTGCATTTGGTAAGGAAAGAGAGGCAGATCAGCTCGGCGTTTGCATAGTTCATGGGATGCTTACCATTCTCGCCGGTCAGTAACCGATGAGTTTAGTTATTTTTATATCTTATCTGGGTTGCCGTTTTGAATATGCGAACTTACATACAATACAAGGTCGTTCCTTAGTTTGGGCGCGAAGGAAAATAAAAACAAAGATGGGACGTTTGTTTTAAGAGTAATCGTACGCTTGTACTTGAACTTTTTGCTTTTTATGGATGAATTATAAACTTTAAATCTTGATAAAGTACAAGACACCTTTTTAACATTCATTAGTGATTAAATTTTAATTTTTAGTAATTTTAAAATTTAAGGTATATGTTGTTAAGATTAAAAATTAAGAGTGCATATTATAAAAAATAAATAGTTTAAAATATAATAGTATAATTTATGATTGTTTTAGTATAAAACTAATTACAAATATTCTCTTTGAAGTTTATGTTATGAAATATTAACAAAAAATTTTTGTAGAAATTTAATTAAAATCGATACATAATTAGTATGTGATGCATAATATAAGAGTGTATTTGATAATGTTGTTATATTTAATATAATTTGAATTTAAAAGTTGGTTTAATTTGAAACTTCTAATTGTTAAGCACAATATAGATGTTTTAAAAAAAATCTTGACAAATTAAAAAATCTATCATCTAACTATATGAGGAGGAGTTTGTAGAATAATTGTATACTAAAACATTTGGTAATTTGATTTGAAGCAAAAAAAATTATAGTCTTAACTAGTCTTGTTGAAATATTTTTATCGCATATTTCAAATTACTATAATATTTTCAATCCGCACTAGTAATTTAAATCCATGATTTAAATGCTTTTTAAAGTGTTCAATTATCCCTTTTGTTGAGTGTGATGCATGTTATTTGTATTAAAACCTAAATACAAAGAATTTGTTGATTAACGTTTCATTGATTGAATAAACAAATGTTATATTTTGAAGAGTAAAGAACCTATTGTTACCATGGTTATCATTGATGGGAAGTTTTTTAATTAATCTCTTATTTTATAATAAAAATATTATTTTAGAGAGTATTTAGAAATCAACTTCTAACACTAAAATTTCAATTGCTAGAATATAAAATTTTCACATATTATAATATTTAAGTTTTAATTTCAAATTCTAACTTGGTTTTTAAACACTTTTTTTTTTATCATATCGATGCCTCAATCTTTAAAGCATACTCTTTTAATCCAAAAAAAAAATTCAGAATACTCTATTTCCTTTTTGGAATATGAAATGAGAATTCTAACTTTTCAATCTGAATATCTTTTTTAAAAAAGAAACATAAACGTTGAAGAGATATAGATTTGAAATTGATTTGTTTGATTTCTTTTTTTTTTTTTTTTTTTTGGTATGGTTGTCATCATCCTGCTATGATAAAAAGCCAGCGGCTGCTGAGAGGCGGAGGGGAATGAAACTTTTTTTAGGACAAAATCCATTTTTTAACCCACTCTCCCCCCTCTTAAAAAAAAAAATCATAGCCACTTTTTTTGCGTCATTTTTTTTTTTTGTCTTTACTTTGCTTTTTCTGTCCTTCTTTTTACATTTACGTCTTTAGTTCTTTTTTTTTTTTTTTTTTTTTGTTTACTCTCACTTGTATGCTTTTTTTTCCCCTAATATTTTATGTATTTTTTGATTCACTTCATTTAATTATTTTTGTTAAAGTATTTAATCAAAATACTTTTTTTAAAATTATGATTATTGCATATTCTTTTACATATTTTAAAATATTATTTTATCAAATGTGACTTTTAAGTTTTATTCATGTTTTTTTTTAATTTAAGCAACTTTTTCCTCCCTAATCTGCTCTTATTAAAAAAATTTTCTCAAATGTGGTATTACCTAAAAAAATAATTAATTTTTTTCCCAACCATGACACTCGTAAATTGTTTTTACTTGATTGCTTTCCTCAAATAATTTCTTTTCAAATGTGTTCCTACTTAACCATTTTTGTCATGCAACTCTCTTCAATGCTTTTTATATGTACCCTGTAAATAAATTACTATATAATTTTTCCAACTGAAAATTTCTCTTCCTTTAAAATGTGCTCTATTAAACTCTTTTTTCCCTCTAAACTGAACTTCTAGAAGAATAATAAATAAATATAACTAAATGTTAGAAGAAATTTTGGACACTGAAATTAAAAAAATAAAACTAACAACATATGGGATTGGGTGGTAAGGAGCCCATTCCCCCTTAAGCAAGGTATCGGGTTCAAGTTTTGTGTATGAAGAAGCATTTGTTGGGAGAGTTTCCCCTACTGCAGGGTCCGACCCGGCGCGAATCCGAATTAATCGGGTATACTCCCGCTAGAGTTGATGGACCCTTAGTGTGAGCTCGTGCCTTTAGTGATGGGTCCAGATACCGGATGATCTACACAAAAAAAAAAAAAAAATACAAATGATGCACAGCAAGGCACATTGTTTATGACTAGTGTTTAAAAAGAGAAGCATAAGGATATTGTCATTCCATGTCTCAAATTTTATTTTTGGGTTATTTTCTATTTTATATCTTGGATTTTAGGTTTTTTTTAATAACCTTATATTTTAGATAATCACAAGATTATGACTTTAAATTTCAAATTCATCTCAAATTTTACTTTTTCAGCGTTGATAGTTTATTTTAATCTTAAAATTGACAAATTTAACTCCATAGCTTATAAAAAATTCTTGTAAGCAAAAATAATAAATTAGCATAATGTTTAAAGAAATAAAGAAAGAGTCATAAAAATAGTGTTTTGAAGCTATGTTGCAAATGATCAGTAGTCAATTAATGTTTCATCACAAGTTTATCTATAAACTACATAAGGGTAAACTGCTTAATGTCAAGGTCAAAATCAACTGCTGACATTGAAAGGAAACTAATTTGATATAAATTTGAAATTTAGATACATAGTTTCAAGAATGATGACGGGCAAACTCTCAAATTCTTCATCGAATTAATCACTCTCGAACAAAGTAAGCAAAGCAATAAAAAAATAATAGCAAGAATACAAGGATCTATAGTGGTTTATCTTAAATGAAGGCCACATCTACTTTGGGTTTTTTCGGGTGGTAAGGTTTCACTATGAGAAAATAAGTATACAAATGGTTTGTGCCAAATATCATCTTCATGTAGCAATACATACCCCAGTCAGTAATGAACGCAATGTGCTTTTCATCGGGCTCATGCATGGGAATTTGATTGTACTCGAAGTATGTGTCCATTAAACTTATCAACTCGTAGCCCGCTGTTGTATCCAACAGTTGATCTACTCTTGGTAAGGGAAAGCTGTCCTTGGGGCATGCCTTATTTGGATCGGTGAAATCCACACACGTTTGCCACTTTTCATTCGGCTTCCTTACTATGACAAGGTTGGCGACCTAAGCTAATCTAGGTCTTGATTAATTTATCCATCTCCTCCCATGGGCGTGATATCTGTCCCTGTTTAATGACCTTCTCTTCTGTCATGTCAGTAGGTATTTAGAGTCAATATTCAACCTATGACACAAAATTGAAGGAGAAGAACTGATCATGTCTTTATGTTTCTAGGCAAACTCGTCCAGATTCTTCTTTAGGAAGGCAATCATATTAGTATGTTGTTGTCGTGTAAGTCTGGTGCCTAGCTTTAATGTTTTATTGGGATCTTCATCATCTACCATGACCTCCTCCAGATACTCCACAAGTTTGGCTACGATGATCTCGTCATCAAGTTGGGGATTGATGTCCATATCTTCCCCAGCAACTGGTCAACCCACCATCATCATCATATGCCTCGGGATATCAGAGTCCCTTATTACATCTGAGTATATGGTCTGATCATCGAATTGATTTCGCCTCATCTCTCCAACCCTGTTCTCAATATGAAATTTTATTTCCTGATGGTAAATTGATGTAATGGCTTTTAGTGACCCGGTTGGTCTCCTTATCATAGCATTGTGCTAGGCCATTCCCTTAACAACTATAAAGTTCAATATTATGGTCACAATGTTTGGTCGGGTCACTATAGAGTGATCATAACTTTAGGGATTATGTTGTCACTTGTAAAACCATAAAGTGACTGAGAGTAAGGGAAGAGTTGGGATCTTGGGATGTTCATCTTATCCAAAGCCATGATGTATAGAATATCAACCAAGCTTCCATTATCTACAAAGACTTGGTAGACTTTGTGATTTATGATCATAGCTAAGATGACAAGAGCGTCATTGTAAGGGAAGTGAACACCTCTAGCATCATCTTTTGAGAATGTTGTCTCGTTGACTACTCTTCTTTGAATCTTGTTTGGCCTCTCCTTTACTTTCATTATGGCCTGGAAGGGTCGCTTATTTGCTTTTTGTGCATATCATTACTGTGCCTGCCTTAAACTTCCTCCTATATAAGGACCGCATAAATTATTCTTATGACAAGGGGTTGATTGTTCCCTTAGGGGGCTGCATTATTTTGGTCAGCCGAACCTCGTCAAGGCGATTTTTCATGATGTACTCTCACAATATCCTCTCCTGATGAGGTCTTCTATTTCATCTTTTAGATTGGTATACTCGAAAGTGTTATAGCTGACCTCCCTGTGGAATCTACCATGCTTGTTCTAATTTCATTTGGCAGGGTCTTCCTCATCGGTATCGGTCGTCCTAGTATATTGTAGCCTTATACTTGGTTATAAATATCCTCTATATTAGTATTGAGTTTGATATATGTCTCATACCTCTAAAGGGACTTCTCTCTCTTATTTGCTTGGGCCGGGACTTGTTACGGGTTGTGTTATAGGTGGGGCTAAAGATAACTCTGGTGTAGGTACTGACAAAGGATAATAGTTTTTGGCATTTTGACCATTTTTGTTCTGATTTCCACCATTCTAGTTCTTTCTCTTCCCATTATTTTTCCCACCGTTCTGATTTTTTGCCTACTGCGCTAGCTGCTGGGTCGTTGGTGCTACTGGTGCTAAGGGATAATATGGTGCGCCTGTGACTGCTGGCAACCAGCTTACCTCCTTGGCGTTGATATACTTCTGAGCCCAAGCTAGGAACTCATGCCACAACAATGGTGGCTTCTTATTTAATAAAAAAATTTGAAGGCTCCTGGTTGTAGACATCTGAGGATAGTCGTCAAAGCAGCATCTTCTGAGCAGTCCTCCACAGACACCATCTCGTCGGTGAAGCGATCAATAAAAGATTTCAAGGTCGCGGTAGGTACCTGCTGCACAGCTTGAAGACTTTTTTCAGGGGTTTGCTGTAGACTTTTTCCCATGAATTGTGTTATAAAGGCCTCATATAGTTCCTTCCAACATGTGACACCTCTAGGCCTTAAATTTGCCTAGCTAGTCCACTCAAAGTCACATCAAATGCATGATATTTAATGGCATCCGGGTAACTGTGCAGCTTCATATGGGAATTAAAAAGCTGCGCATGGTCATTGGGGTCCCCTTGCCATAAAAAAGAGGGGTGTTTATCAGCTTGAGTTTTGGTGATAAGGCTTCAACCATCACCTCATCAATGAATGGATATCCACTAGGGTTATCGAAATTAAGGGTTGGATAACTGTCTTGCCTCCCACTTATTTACTCGTTCTATAAGCCTGAGGTGTTCTTAAAGACTAATCACCAATCTGTCGGTATCCTGGTTGCTGTCTTGTCGTGCCTGGATTCAATTTCTAAGATCTCCTTCTTTTTAATTGTTCCTTGCCTATTATTGACCGAGACTGATAGGGCCCCTTGTCTTGGGGCTAAGGGCAGTAATCCATCTCATCCTTGGTTGTTTTGTGCTCCTTCTCCTTCTCAAGCCGCATGTTTTCTTTAGGCTCTTTGCTGCTTACTTTTTTTGAGCTCGAAGCTCGAGCTTGCTGTGAATGGACTTCATCGAAATCTCCCATTTCCTCTTAAAGGTTTACGTTGTTTCCTCGCTCTAGCAGGGGATTATTATTTGCAGGCTCGGCCAGGTTGTTCAGGGTTTGTTCCATGTGTTCGAATGCTTGCATCAAATTGTTGTAGTTTTGAGTCAAGGTCCCAATTCGAGCTTGTACGACTGCGTTTGGATTTAGAGGTGCATCTTTGAGTTGTGGCATCCGATTTTCATCAGCAACAAGAGGATGAGGAGGCATGGGTCTTGCCTTCTACCTTGGGTAGCACCATTATTGCCATCATTTTGGTTTTGGTTGGTAACTTTGGTATGTGGTGTTGCCATTGAGGCAATTGAGAGATGTTTCTTTTGAAAAAAAAAGGCTAGAAAATTCGTTAGACTCTCCTTCTAGTGTCAATTGTTGACGTGCAAAACTCATCAAATAAAAATCTCTCAAATTCCTCAATAAATTAATCATTATTGAACGAAGTAAATAAAGCAGTAAGGAAAATAATAGTAAGAACACAAAAATTTATAGTGGTTCATCTTAAATGAAGGCTACATCTATTTTGAGTTCTCTTAAGTAGTAGGGTTTCACTATAAGAAAATAAATATATGAATGGTTCTGCCAAGAATTGGACTTAGGCCGCTCTCTAAAGCTAGCCCCTATTTATAGTCCCCAATGGTCCATTGCCTTACCCTTTATGCATTATTCAAATTCAATTACATGTTAACCTTATCTCTTATTGGCTAAATGATGTCACCGTGATGTCTGATAGGACTCATCTCTTCTGAATATCTTAGATTCAGTAGATCTTGATTAGCTTGAATGCTTATCGCTTTCTAGGAGATCTTTTAATTTGAATATGGATGTGAATGGACCATTTTACACTTCTCGGATATCATCTGATAAGGAAGTTTCTGGAATGCACCGAGGCCCGAGCTTGGGCCCAACTTGGTAACCGACAACAGAATATCCGAAATAGAGAGGTTTTTTTTTTTTTTTTTTATAAAAACTCAAAATGCGTGATATGAAATTGTAAATCTCTCTCTTTTTTAGGGTGAATATGGTTCAGGACCTCCAAGGTTTTCCATTGAAAATTACCCAAACAGGAGAGTCACAAACTGATAGAGTCCAAAATTACGGGCAAACGAGAATCCTAACCGTTGATAGAGAACGCATGAGAACCGTTTGATCTAGGGCAGCTAGGGCTTTAACTTTCCGACTTCCCCAAACAGAAAGCCCTCTTGTTCTTCTTCTTCGTCCTCATACACAGAGAGAGAGAGAGAGAGAGAGAGAGAGACGTGAAGATGGTTCAGAGGCTGACCTACCGTAAGCGTCATAGCTACGCGACCAAGTCGAACCAGCATCGCGTTGTCAAAACCCCTGGTATTTTGGAGCTTCGTATAAAAATCATGGCTTTTACTAGGGCTTATTCTTTAGATCTTGATTCATTATTTATTAGCTTATTTATAGGAGGAAATGCTGCGACAAGAGCTTGTATTATTCCTGTATGGACTTCCAAAAATTCCAAATTTGGATGAAGTTTAAGGGACAAACTTTTTTTATGGTTTAAAACTTTTTATTTTTCCATTAAATTGGGCGAAAATTTTAATTGTTTTCTTGTCTCCTTAGGACGAAATTCTATCGAAACGTGTTTAGAAATGCATTACATTTCAATTTGCTTATTTGGGCAATTTACCCATTTCTGGATTTTGTGATTGTTGCGAAGCCTTGGTGCTTTATTGAATTGCGGGATTTTGGAATGACAAGCTTTTGGTTTCTTCTCTGTGTTGATTGATATTTAGGTGGGAAGCTTGTTTACCAGACCACTAAGAAGAGGGCAAGTGGACCCAAATGCCCAGTTACTGGGAAGAGAATTCAAGGGGTATTTTTTTTTTTTTTAAATTAATTTTGTATGCTTGTTTTGTGGTTGAAGTCCTTGCATACCAAGGTTATGTGCCATGGACTGTTATGTGCATGCTTGATTTTGTTTCGCCATGAAAATGTGCAACTGTGGCCCTGTGGCTAATGTCATATGTTTCTAGGCATAATTCCATTTCATTTGCGCACAGCGCGTACATACAATCTGTCTGCATTGATCTTAATATGCTACAATCTGATTCTAAGATGACTAGCCTGAGATTAGGATTTGGTTTTGTCATGCTGCATGTGGAGTCATTATATATCATATCTATTTCTGATTTATTGTGCTTTGTGTAATTCAATTTTTGAGCATTCTCATTCCTTATTTCAACATTTACAAAAGAATCGGGTTTGATTATCAAATTTAACATTATGGACGACATAGCGACTGTCTTATCATTTGATAGTTCTCTACAAGTCTCTATGTACCATGAGGAGATGAAGTCTCTTGTTCTTATTACAGTTCTGAGATTTCAGGAATTTCATTTTTTTTTTTTTTTAAATTGGTTCGTTCAAAGTACAATAGAGGATTGGTCTTGAGTTATTCTGCTGCACTTGATTAGAACAAGTAATGTTTGTCATTATTCTGGACTGCGATCTTGGACTTGTTATGTTTTACTTTTAGAGTCTATGCCGTTTGGTTGTTGTTCTTACCCAAGCATAACCTGCAGATTCCTCATTTGAGACCCGCTGAATACAAGAGGTCTAGATTATCTAGGAACAGGAGGACCGTAAACCGTGCATATGGTGGTGTGTTGTCTGGTGGAGCTGTCAGAGAGAGGTTTGTTTGGTATATTTTAGTTTAATGGAGTTTGTCCCTCGCATCTATTTCAGAAATGTTTCTCCCTCTTCTGTTTGTAAGTCCAATCCTGTTTCTTCTGAAACTTTTGGTTGGCAGGATTATCCGAGCGTTTTTGGTGGAAGAACAGAAGATTGTGAAGAAGGTTTTGAAGATTCAGAAAGCAAAAGAAAAGCAGGCTTCAAAGAGCTAAGATGTCATTGAGAGGCTTTGTTGTGCAATTTTGATTCGCCTGAAAGAAATTTTGGCTTTTTTATTTTCACTTAAATGATTGATGAAGAATTTTTAAAACCATTAGTTTTTTGAGTTGCTTCTTTATACACTTGTGGGACTAGCTTTTCTCGAGATATTCAGTTGAATTGGATACGGTCTTCTCATAATGCTATTTCTATCTGCTGGGCTTTGCCCCCAAACCCCACCCCCCCCACCCCCTTCCGGGAAAAGCGTTCTCCTTTCTAACGACATTAGCATGGGATCAAGGGACTAACCGAAAGTATGTTAGTTTTAAAGGGTAGCAAATCTTTATTCACTCAAGGAAAGTTAAAAAAGTTTAGACTCTGAATCTCTTGTGTCTCAGAACAGGATAGATCAATGAGCTAATTCTTTTCAAGTCCCTTGGCCACTGCCCGTTGCTTGGGGGCAGTTAAGAACCTTATACCTTTACAGGAATTTTCATAAATATTATCTTTAAAACTTTTTTTTAAAAGAATAAATGTCACGTATGTTTTAGCACAAAATATGTAAATACGAGTGGATATGAGTGGTAGTGTGGCAACTTTTTTAAGCGTGAATGTAAACAAACTAGAGGTGAATGTAAACAAGCTAGAGGAGAAAACATGATAAAAACACTGCACTTCTTAATCTGAATTTTACTTATTCAACCGACGAATACAGCCTGCCTTTTATTCTCAAACTTAGCAGATTTCTTATCTAACTAACTAACAATCTTTCCTAAAAAATAGGGAACAAAAAACAGCTACTAGGATTTTATAAAAAACTATCGCATAAAACATCTAAACTACAATTATAGGCATTCTAACAGTGAATATAAATTAACACATTTTAACTTCACAGAGGATGTCAGTGTGGTCGGCTAATTCACAAGGCTAATACTAAAAGTTCCCAATAGCTGTTCATTTTTTTTTTTAAATGAGGCTGATCATTTTTATTTTTTTTTTTGGTCCAAGTAATGTGATAAGTTGAATTGTTGGGTATGTTTAGGAAAGTTGTTCCTACTTAATAGTTTCAGTTGCTGGAGTGTGAAACTCTCACATGCAGTAGTGAAAGACAAAAGTATGTTACAGTGTAAATGTTTTAAATGGTACAACATTTTAGTTCTAACTATATTTTTAAATACATTCGTTATTTAAGTAATTGATGTAAATGTGCCCTATTTTATGATAAAATTCATAAGAGGCTTCTAACTTTGGAGAGTATAATTCTGTAAGATGCGTCTCACGCCATGGTGGTTTTGAAATCTCTTGGAGGAGATTAAAATGCTTTTTGTTTTTTAGCAATTGAATCAACTCTTTAGGGTGCTAATTCTGGTCAATAGGGGATGCGTATATGAAGAATGTGCACTTTTCCGTCTAATTCAGGTTGGAGGCTATCGATTTAATTACATTTGAAGCCTGAGGGCATAATTGTCAAGGTCAAATGGACCAACTTGTCATGTCATTCATTAAAAACTTACAAGCATGAATAACACCAATTTACCTTTGTCATTTTTCAGTTTTGGCTATGTTATAAAAAGCTTGTGCTTTGTTTAACTAGTTTTTTTCACATTAAGGAAAATTTGGTAGAAATTATATTAGTTAATAAATTCATGAAAGATTCACCTGAAAGGTTTAATTCACTCCTATTGTTACTGTGAAATTTCATAGTTGGAGAATTGTGAGGAACCGGGACCTGTGCCATTGATTATAAATAGGACTGGATGATAATAAATAGGGAATTGTTATCATTGGTGAAAGGACTATTTCCTTTGATATTATTTTGGGAGTTTTTAAAAATATTTTTACACTTTTTTAAGATAAAAAATTTAAAAATACTTTCAGCATAATTGTAAAAAATTCTTATTTTTTAAAATAAAACTATTTTTACTTATTTTGAAAACATTACCAAACGATTATGCTTTTCAATCATTTCCTTCGCCTCTTTCTCTTGCGTTTCTCCTTCACCTGTCGGCACAAGCTCTCAAACAACTACATCAAGTCAGAGTTGTATTGAGTAAGGGAACAATATTGCGAAGAATAGGCCAATGCGTGCCAGGATTTTAAATCATAAAGCAATTTCCTATACGTTGTCATTGGCCCTTGTACTCTAAATTTCTATTACATATTAGGAAACAATAACAAAAACCTCCCATGTGCTTATCTAAATACATATATACAGTGCCAGTGGGAGTTAGGAATTTTTTTTTTTAAAGAGACGTGAATGAAACTAAAATAATATTTATTTTCTTAATCCAAATGAATCAAGCTTCGAATTGAGTTTAATTAGCTTTTCAAAGCTTTACAATCCACAAGATTGTGAACTTATATACTGGTGTCATTGGCTATTGGTTTATTTAGCATTTTAGGTTTAAAATATGAGATACTTGAGTGAAATTTGATGTATAATTGAAACATTTTAACAATTTTCCGCATCATGATAGGAATTGATTGGGGCAAAATTAAAAGGGTCACCTTGGGTCAGGGTAGACAGCAACTCCAAGCTTAAGGTGGCTCCGCCGCTTCGTATATGTTATGTTTTTGTAACCGTTTCACTTATCCTATGTGTCTTTCAAACCATGTTACAAACCTCCCTTCTGACTTGCACTTACTAGTTGACACCCGAAATTGTTTCATTTTCTTAAATATTCCAGATGTTTTTGTAATCATCCATCATATATTATCACATGATATACAAGACATACACTATCAAATGCATCATATAGTAAATTGTATGATTGGATCAAAGGTGAAGTGGCAGTTCCTCACCTCTTGCCGCATTAAACTAGCCCAAAATCTTACTTTAGCTCTTTCAAAATGATCTTCAGGAAGAAGCCTTGGAGAGGGGTTCATTTGAGAAATCAGTTAAAACTTGAAGTTGAAACATAAACACTGTAGTATGCTAGAGCTTTATACTGTAACAAACTATTGTAGCATATGAAAGTTTTACATTATAATAAATTGAATTTGTTTTTAAAATACAGTTCCTAAATGAAGTGGAGTGACTTCCATGTTTTATCAATGAAGTAAATTGCACTGTTACACCTTAAACTATTTACTTTTTGTATAATATACTCTAAACTTTTAATTTTAGCACAATGCACCTTGAACTTTGAAATCATTAGTTATTGAAGTCCAATAGTTACTTTTAATTTTCCTAAAGTATTCTTTTTTTTTTTTTACTAATTGAGCTTCAATTTTTTTCTTAAAATGATGACCTTAAAAACTCACATGCAAATTTCATGGTCAAAATTGTCTATACTTTTTAGCACTTGTTATCAATTGGACTTTAATTGTCAATATTGTCAAATTCAGGGTGTATTTTGCAAAAATTAAATGTTTAAGGTGCATAATGTAAAAAATAAATAGTTTGAGATACAACAATATAACTTACTCCTCATCAATGTATTCAAGGATGACGTGTGATTCAGCAGTGGGATTTCCATTGTGAACAAGTGCAGGGACCATGTGGACTAGATTGTATTTGAGGAGCAACCCACGCTTGTTGCTTAAATCTTCCGCTATGTACTCATAGGCTATGCCTTTTAACTCTAAGGGCTAGTTCCACCCTCTTTGTGTAAGTGCTTGCCCACATGTCATAAAGCTTTACTTGATCATTTTCCTCCCCCATCTCTCTCTCTCAAAATATTTATCGATATACATTTTTAGGGACTTGCATTGATATATATTGAATAATGTAGCTCGTTAATCTGTGTTATGTGGTTGAGTTGTCAAACACATGACCTTGGATTAAAGAATGTTATTTTGCAAACTTTTCCTGATATTCATTGAATATGATTGTGATTGGCGGCTCTCTGCACCTTGGACAAGTAACTAATATATAAAGGGTTATTAACATCAATTATTCTTAAACTTTAAGGTTTTTTATATGTTGCCTCTTGAAGTTTAAAAATTACTACTTTACTTCTTAAACTTTCAAAACTCTTTATTTTACCCTTTCATTGAAAATTATCACTTTATCCTTTGAATTTTCAAAGATCCTCACTTTGTCCTATAAACTTTTAATCTTTCATTTAAATAGACAAAATTAAGCTCACTTGGGAGTGATCAAATATCATTTTTGTTCTTACAAGTGACCCATATACGAATCACATAGGCCTAATTTCATCTATTTGAATGAAAAATCAAAGGTTCAAGGGGCAAATGAGGAGCTTCAAAAATTCAAGGAGCAAAGTGGTGATTTTTAAAGTTCGATGGGGTAAAGTAATAAGTTTTGAAAACTCAAGAGGTTTTAAAGTGGTGATTTTTAAAGTTCGAAGGACAAACTAAAAAAAACCTTATATTTAAGGACCACTAGTATTAATAACCCTACTTTAAGATTTTGAATGCCTAGTGTTCTATAATTTTTTTTGGATTATTTTTATAAATTCCCCCAAACTATGTATCCTAATTCACTTTGAGCCTTGATTTTGCAAAACCAATCGAAATGTCCCTCAGTCTACATAAAACATGTCAAAACCCCCTCTATTTAAATCCGTCCATGATTCTAATAATTTTGCTAATGTGGCATGGCATTAACAATTAACTAGAAGTGTTAAATTCATATTAATTCTATAAAAACAATTAAATATTAGAAAACAATAAAATTAGCTAAAAAAATTTGTTAAAAAAATTAAAAAATCTAAAAAAATCATTTTACCTTCTTCTTCCCCTATTGTCGTCTCTCAGATCACCTCTGACCTCCTAAACTCTTCAAGCTTTAGTTTTTTTTTTTTTTAATTTTCATAATTATTTTCAAAATGATTTATCTACGTTGTTGTTATTCAAGTTTTAAGAATTAGAATATTCTCTTATGCCTTGGCAAAATTTATGTTAAAAAAACAAATATAAAGCTTTTATTCAGTATTCTCTAAAGCTTATGCTGGCCTTGCAAGGCGTCGTCCAACGCCAACCTTCCCCCTATGTTCAAGATTTACTTACAAGCTCTGGTATCTCCTGTAAATATGGCCCTCGTCTTGGTTTTAGCCAAATAATTAAAAAGATAAAGTTTATCAATTTAGTGCTCAGTCCTGATTCCCTGGCCATCCCCTTCAGATCTTTCGCCCACTTAATGGAACCCACCTTATGGTCCTTCCCAATCAAGACTAAAAAAAGCGACACAACGTGGTGGTGATGGCGATGGTCACGAGATTTCGAATGAACGTGCTGGCAATAGCAAGCTCTAGATTTCACTGGCTAAAATAACGACGGGTTGAATTTGGGTCTGGGTTCAACAGGGGCTGGTTTGTGATGGGAGGGTGGAGCACTAACAATGGTTGACCTATGTTTGAATGTATTAAGGACATATTTGACACACTATATTGTATTATATTGTATTAATTTAATACAATACATTATTTGGTTTTGCACCATGCTAACATGTTGCATTAAATTATACAATATTTGTTTACTACCGTATTGTATTATATTAGTATTTATACATTAAATATAATAAACTTGAGTTATGTTTTCAAGGTCAAAATTCAGGTTTAGGATCGGGGTCAAGATTCGAGATTGGAGTCAAGATCGAGATTCAAGACTAGGCTCGAGGTCGTGATTTAAGGTCAGGGATGGGACTTAAGACCATGGTTAGGATAGAGAATTGAGACCGTGGTCGGGGACAGGGACGAGATGCGGGACCAAGGTCAGGTTGGGATTTAGGGCCAAGGTTGGGGTTGGGATTCAAAGCTCAGGTCCGAGATAGGATTTGGGATCGAATTCAGGATCTAAAGTTGAGGTCAGGATTCGTGATTGTGTCATGGTCGGGATTTGTGATTCGAGACGGGGTTCGGGGTCAAGATTTAGGGCCAAGATAGGTGGTCAGGATTCAAGACCAGTGTCAGGGTTAGGACCAGTGTCGAGGTCCAGATTCTGTGCTGAGGTTGAGGTCTAGATTTAGGACTAGGGTCAGGGACAAGATTTGGGATCAGGGTTGAGGTTAAGATTTGTTACTGATGTCAGAATCAGGATTTAAGATCAGGGTTAGAGTCGAGGTTGGGATTCAGGACTGGTATCAGGGTCAAGATTTGAAAGCGAGGCTTAGGGTCAAGATTGTCTTTAATCTCATTTTAAAACTTCAACTTCTATGTCAATTTTTAATATATTTTAAATATTTGATTGATTTATTAATACACACTTTTGGTTTAAATTATACAATATGGTCTAATATGAAGATCTTTGGTCGTATTTGATATCATGACTTGTATTGTTTTAATTTTTGATTTCCTATTAAATAGTACAAAATATAGATGTCACCAAACATTGTATTATTTTTAAATAATACAATGCAGAGTGCTAATATAGCATGCCAAATGTGTCCTAACTGATTTTTTTGGATTTTGCCATTGTAATGGGACTGGGCTGGGGATCTGTATCGAGAAGAGGGGAGGGAGTTTATGGGATTGTATAGGTGGGTCTTTTTTATTGAAAAATCCTATTCAACCTCATAGGGATATAACTTTATTACTCACAAAATTATGGCCTCAATTTAGTATATAGTATACTTTATAGGCTAGGTCTTACTGTTTTGTTAGTAGTAGGGTTATAAACCCATGAGATTGAATAAGATTGCTCTTTTTATTATCATTTAGTTTTGTTTAAATTATTTTTTTTATTAATTCTTTCTTTTATAATATATTTTAAAATTCCATTTTTTAGTCCTTAAAACTCATTTCCACTGCACATTAAAAATGTGATGAAGCATCCTTTAAAAAAGTGTGATAAAGTAGGCAATTGTATTTTAATGTCTAGGACATTTTTGTATTTTCCTTATAAACTATGTCACTTATGTTATTTTGCCCCTTTCAACTTTCAGAATGTGTCACTATATCCTCTTTTTTGTTACTAAATACCCTTCTTTCATCCAATTTTGTTCGGCTTCATAAGTCAATGTTTTTTCCTTCTAACTTTAAGAAAAAAGCCCAAACATAAAAAAAAAAGTTTTAAGGGAAAAAATAGATTAAGAAAAAAAGAGTTCAAAGAAAAAGTATTATTTTTTGCAATTGGCCATTCCAACCATATAAAAGAGCTTCAGGGAGAAAAAAAACCTACAAAACTCCTTAAAAGAACAAAGCTCTTGAACTTTTTTAAAAGAACACTTTATTTTAATTTCTTGTAAACAACTCCCTCTTGAATTTTCTTTGTATTTGTATTTGAATGACATGTTGTAAAAACTATTCATATGCAGGTTGGGAGCATATGAATTGCTTTTTTTAAAGGTCTTGTAAAGTTAAAAGAAAAATAAAGCAATTTATTAGCAGAACAGTATTGGATGAAAGAAGGTTATTTGCTAACAAAAAATTAAAGGAAGATACTAACATATTTTAAAAGTCAGGGGAGGGGGGAACTGTCTAAAAATTAATGGAGTTGGATGGAAGAAAATACTTGCCAATAGAATAAAGTTTAAGAAGATTAGACGGTACGTTTTAAAAGTCAGGAGGTAAATTGATATAAATAACATAGTTTGGGGAACTAATATGAAAATAATCCGTTCTTTTCTATTTATGTCCTTTACTTTTCTTGTTGAAATTTCACTCTCTCCAAAGTCGAAAAACTCAAAAGACAAAAAAAAAATACAGCTTTTATTTATCTAATTCTGTAAACTGTGGACAAA
>CAMOHE010048516.1:0-15452 GCA_946598075.1 Artocarpus hirsutus | reverse complement strand
TTGCCGGTCGGATGAATCCGGCCTGCCGATCCTTTGAATCCGGCCTGCCGAACACGAAGTTCGGCCTGCCGATCTGGGAAATTCTAGAAATTTCCATGCACGGGTCTCGGCATTCTCGAATTCAAATCTTCAAATCTAACCTGTTTTCTCAATTCCCAGGCATGGATAATCATCATAAACAATAGAAAATCATAATAGAACACTTTTTAATGGTTTAAAACAAGTTTTTTCTAATCCGTTTTTGATGAAATGAAGTTTACATTCTAGCTAATCTAAGTCCATCTAACTTAGATTGAAGCTTTTCTAGGCTTAGAAACTCTAAAATTTCAAAATGCAAGAAAATCTTGAAAATATAGAAAAACTTTGAGTTTTTAAATCTAACCTCGAATCAAAGCTTGAAAACGAAATTTGTTTCAAAATTTTGAGAGATTGAGAGAGAGAATGAGAGTGAACCGAGAGAAGGGAAGAGAAGAGAGAGACTGAACGAGAGAAATGAGGAGAGAGAGAGAGAAAAGTGAAATAAATAGAAGAAGAGAGAGAAAAGTAGCTGCACAAAGCTGTGACCAACTACACACTGTTTTCAAATCAAATTATTTTATTAAAACTTAAATTAACAATCAAAAACAACTTAGAATAATTAAAAATCATCAAAAAGTAATTAACACAAGGTTTCCACAAAGTAATCAAATTAAGTTCAAAATACTCATCATGGCACACTAATTCACCATTTAATGTTCTAATTCTATTTAATTAACTTTGGGGTGTTACATGACATGTGGTCCATGATGTACTAAAACCACGAAGAGAACGTGGGAATGCATGAGTACCAACGATAAAGATGAAAAGGATGAAAGAGGAACATTCTTCCGGGGCCCTTCCCAAATAGAAAATCAAATAAGGCCCAAAATCTTAAAAGAAGGATATGACGTATTAAAAATTTAATGATTGTTAATAAAATTATCAGATCTTTGACAACTTTGCTATAAATTGAATGTAGACCAATGAAGAAAGGACCTTCGAGCTCATTATCTGAGATTACTCTTCTTACTACTCTTTTCTACCTTACTCTAAATATCTCCGTCGTTGCTCACCTAAGCTGTAGAGTGTCTAAGCAGATCAAATAGCAGCAGTTCAAAGGCGACAGAGCTTTGAGCATTCTACCGAAGATCAACGGAGCAGGTATGAGGGATTGATGTTCGGAAATTCACTTCAACATCTAGTGATGTTTGTGGGAAACCTGAAATGGAAGGCATCACCCACTGATTTCTTACTCACAATCTCTACTTGTATACTACGATTGGTTTTGCTTTCTAAACTTGATCTCCAACTTAAAGTTTGACCGAATGTTTTTGCTGTTTGGATCCGAGCTTTTTCATTATCTTTTGATTCAATCACTACTAAATGACTATGAGGAGTCTTAATGTTAAAGTAATGCTTAAATTTTGCTTTGGTTGCTAGATTCATGGTGGTGAAGATTCGTGACCATGAAAGTTCAAAATCTAATATTGTTGATATTCCATCATATGTTTAGCTAATTTGCTATTAAATGATTTCAATTCTTACTAGTTTTTCAACCAATATATTTCTCATCGATTCAATGTTCATTGGATTATTGCTTTTGAACTCTTTTGTTTCTTTGAAACTTTTTATTCCACATATGAGACGTTTCAAATCTATACACCTTTTAAATATGTTTCTTATGAATATGTTGATTATTGTGTCCTTTGCTGTTATCTTTACTCTTGAACTAATCATGTATATGCTTTATTTGATTTTAAGGTTATGCAATGAGTTCTTATATGATTATCGAATCTCCATCTAATATGGTTATCTAATCTTTTATATAAAAAAAGTAAAATAAATTGTATGATCTAAGGGATTAACGAAGCTTATTTTTCCATGCAAAATAATTGATCTGAGATTTTCATGTTTATGGTGCTGTCCTTTTTTTTTTTTCCTACTAAAACTAAGGTGGACGAAAGAGCTGAACAAAAACAAGGAGTGGAAAGGAGTTCAGATCATGAGAAGATGCTAGATGCAGCTAACAAAAAGTTGGAAAATATGATTTGGACCTTGATAGAGCACTTAGTGCATCTCTCAGAAGCAACACCGAGAGAATGTGGAGTTAAAAGCTATGCTATAGTTGTTTCTCGGTGCTCAGATAGAAAACTATGGTAGGGAGATGGGAAAAAGAACACCACAACTCAAGGCACGAACAAAAACTCAATAGTTCCTGTGAAAGAGGAGCAGGTCAACTGGTTTCTAAAGCAACCAGTTGAGCAAGACTTGCAAGCTGCCAAAGAAGTATCGAAGTAGAATACAGAAGGCTTTAGGATAACCATTATGTCCATTGGGGCCTATGAATTAATCAAAGAAGAAATGAGGCAAGGACAAGAAGAGTTGCACCTGGAGGTGCAGAAGAATGTTGGGGGCTTTTGATGAGTTAGTCTTGCTGAATTGGGCATGCAAGCAGCTTAAGGGATAACTTTATCCCCATCTGTTGGTGCAATCTTGACAAAACTTTGACTAGAAAAATTCAAGACTTTGAACTTTCAACTGTTTGATGGGAAAGGAGATCCCATGCAACACGTTTTCCAGTATCAATACAAGATGATGATTGAGGGTGCTAATGACACCCTGATGTGCAAAATTTTCCTAGCTTTCCTGATAGATAACCTCAACTTGGTTCAGACAACTTCTTATTAAGAGCATCGATAACTTTTCGAAACTATATGAAATCTTTTTCTCTAGGTATATTTGCAACTAGCAAGGCCAGGTCACGGTGGCAGACCTATTTCAAATCACATAAGAAACTAGCAAATCCTTGAAACATCCTCAGTCGATTTGTTATTGAGGTCCAATTGATCAATAATTGTGATATGATGATCAATGCTCAAGCTTTTACTAAAACCCTAATCCTAGACTTTGACTTTTACTTGGAATTGTTGAGGGTACCTCCCCTCAACATGACTGACATAATTGCCAGGGCATAAGGTGCCATCCTAATTAGGGAAGACTGAGCTTAATGTGGAATGAATACCACGATTTCAAAAGGCTAAAGCTCGTTAAGTGGCAAGGACTGAAAAGGCCATTTAATGGGGATAATACCTGACCCCCACAAAATCAATGACCAAAAAGACCAAGAACTGAGAATGACTGTGAATCGATAATAGACCAAGAAATGATGATAGACAACCACTTGAGTTGTAGACCACAACCAAGAGGATGTGGGATAAAAATAGGCATCGTGGGATCTTCCATGATCCCATGTTGCTTCGAACTCCAAATGACTGAAAAGATAAGACCTTGCCAATTTCATAATTACGGTTATATTACGGAGGAATGTTGGTCTATGAACAATCAAATCCTTGCAATGGTCTTTAATAGACAACTTGCACACTATAAGAAAGAAGAGAGTAAGCCAATGACCAAAATGCCCAAGACAGTTGACCTAGCATCAACAGAGATCGAAAAAGACAAACAATTGCCTAGCTCTAGTTTGACTCTGAAGTATGTTCTCATGATTTTGGGGCAACCTGAGAAAAGTGATAAGCAGAATGAAAATGAGCAAAGTGGACATCTACGTGATGAAAAGCTAAAGAAGATCGAGGCCCACGGTCATCTAGTACAATTTGTTGCCAAGTAGTTAAAACACATAGTCCTAATCATTTTTACTCAGTAGGATTTGGTTGATATATGACTCCCATATGATCATCCCCTAATAGTCGAGTTATTGATTCGAGAATTTGTTATTCATGGTGCCATAAGGAGTAAAATGTTGTAATATAATTTTGGAGGCATTTTATTAACAAAGAGTTTATTTATTATTCATATACCAAATATTACCCTCTTTATGTTTATTTCTATTGAACGTATAATAAGCAAACAAAGTCAAAGACTATCAGTTTAAACCATTAAGAATCGTGCATATGATTGACAGATTATGTGGAAGACATGAATCTTAAAGGTGATGGTCTAAATCATAAGATCTGCAATCGAGAGAATAAAGTTAGGCACTTTATTCATGCTAAAATTGTTATGTTATCTACATCTCTAATGAAAGATGGCTTATCTTGGTCATCGATGTAGGACTCCACGAGTAGCAACATTAGTACATTGTCATAGATGACGATGTATTGGATCGAGATAAAAAGTTGAATTTATTTGGTTAATAATTCCATTTGTTCAAATCAGTTCACTTTAGACAATCATATTGTTGTGTCTTAATCCTAAATTGATTAATGGGTCTGTATTCTGGACTTACGTCTTTTGATGTACCAAAGGGTGACGTTATGATTTAATGATAATATGCATACTGGTATATTGGAGGCATGACTCTTGGTTCATGTAGATTCGTTATTTATAGATTTGGAATCCATAGCTCTTTTTGTAGAGTTAATGATATTCTCTTATATGCATTATTCTATAGTTTTAAGACTGGAGTGCTCGACCATTTGAATATATATGCAACTAAATGTTATATTATCTATGGATAGTAAGTATTCCAATTGTGAGATAATAGAACATAAGATAAACATAATCGGGAAGGTAAATAGAATTTATCCTTAAGTCGATTTTGAATATCCTATAAGGATGTGGCACATTATGATATGTTATAGATGAATAGCTTGTTGGAGTTTTGTAATTTTATATAGTTCGAGAATGCAACTCTGAGCTTTTAGTGGAGTAGCGTTAGAGTTTATAATTATAAAATACGTATCTAGGATATTGAATTTTGTAATAATAGGAGCTTGATCTATATATGTCTATCAGGTCCCTTATGCTAGCTCATAATAAGTCTTGTAATGATACGACATGTTTTTCTTACATATTGTTGCTTATGTTACATTATTAGAAGGGCTAAAATTCGATATTACTGAATTTAATAATTCATGTTAGTTTATTAGTTGAACTAATTTTGTGAATTAATTCAAGATAAACATGTTGAATTATTTGGATAATATTTTATTTATTATGGTATTATTTGTATATGACTGTTTTAATCAGATAACTTCTTTATTAAGTTATTTAAATTAAAACTGAGGCTCTAAATAAGATTCCTAGGTGAAAATAAGATATTTTGAGGATTTTAGCTTATCACACGATCGGTAGGTCAGTGGAAAACTTCGGGAGGCCGATGGAGTAAGTTCGATTAGCCGATCTCCTAGATCAGCATGCAGAACATGTGATAATTAGTATACATGTTTTTGACTTTTTTTTAATCAAAAATTGATCCAGACTTGAATTTTGAGCCCTAATATGATAAGATTTAACCCAAAATTTGACCACTATAAATGGAGGTGAGTTTTCTTAGTTATTCAAATTATTTAAGAAGCATAGAATGAGTACTCTAGTGAGAGAAACTTTGAAACTCCCTGAGAGCTATTATTTAACATCAAGAATCTTAACTCTAGTTTTTTTTTAAGTGGTTAGAAGGAGAGTCACTGGAGCAAAAGCTATACGGCATGTGACCGCCCACACTCTGATCGTGGGTAAAGAATAGTAAAGAAGACTAGTTAGTTGAGGATCTTCGAGAACATTCTCCTCTTCATAGATTGATGCTGCTTTTCAGTTCACAAAAGAGGTTAGTAAGATCTGTCATTAATTTAGGTATTAAGCATATCAAACTTGTGTTTTAGAAAATATTCTAATTTAAAATTTTTAAAATTTCGTTGCATACTGTTTTCCAACAATTGATGTTAGAGCTTGATTTTTATGTTAATTTTACGGGTTTGTGATCATGCTATATACATGAGTTATGTGATTTTATTCTCTCCTATGCTTGAATTTAATTTTTATAGAGTTGACACTCAAGGGTTTCTATAATCAAATGTTGTCATGAGATTATGTAGGTTTCTACTAACCTAAAAGGGTTTCATTTTAATTATTTATTAATTAATTTTTGCCCTTATAGTTCCTTAGAGGTTAAAATATATATCTAATTTTTTCATGAAATTAGATGGCAGTCTATCAACACTGTCTAGGATTTATGATTTTAATTTGTAAAATTTTTATTAAAATAATTATTTGAAGTGAAGAGACGAATCTAGAAGATGGAGATGATTGGAGTTCAATTGTTTTTCTGTGTTTTTAAATTGTTGAAAATAAAATTAAAAAATTGCTTTCTACATTATTTTTGGAAAAACACTTGTTCAACTTGGTCGGCAGGCCGAACCTTTTAGGTTAGTAGGCCGATGGTTGTAGACCAGTAGGCCGATCTAAAAGTTCTTCGATAGGTCGACAACATGGCATAATAGTTTTCAAAAAAGGTACATTTTTTGATGTAGTTTTTGATTTTTTTGAGAAACATGAAATTTTATAATCACCAGAAAAATAACCTTTTGATCTATATGAGATTGAAGAATAGAAGACGAATGCAACATGAAGAATGATACAACAAGAAAATGCATGATGAAGAATCAATAATATGTTTCAATTGATCTTTTATAATCTTTATTTTCTTTTCTTTAGGATTGAACCATGATATTACGGCTATTTATTATTTTGCTTATAGCTTTGTATGTTGCTTTGGTTGTCTACATGATAATATGATTTACCATGTATGTATGTTGATTACATGTTATGTAGAATATGGAGTGCGGCTCATTAAAAATTGTTTTTGCACGTTAACATAAAACCTTGACTATTAAATATTGAGTGGGAGAAGATTTTCAAAGAGAGGACTTACGGCCTCCATTGTTGGTCCATAGATAGCACATGGTGGTTTTGACCCCATGGAAGGGATTTTACTATGTACCGGGTTAGATCTCCGAGAGGATAATTTGCTTTAGCATGGTTTATCATTGAACACCCCAAGATGGCGATTATAAACCATGGATAAGGTAGTTGAAACGATGGTTATATACTCAAGATTAATTTTTTTATTAACATCCCTAAGAAGCTTTGTTAATGAAATTAATGGCTAAAAAAAATGATTATTAGTATATGCTAGGTCAAACGGGTCTTGGATGACATATACTAATTATAGAGGATCCATGTTCGTAATTGAATTTGGAAAATCCCCCAAGGCGGCTTGTTGAATTCTAAGTTGGAATTATCATTGCAAGATTATGATATTTTCAAGGTTTTGACACATAAACATAATTGTATGCTTACTTGTTTGTGTTATCATTCTAAATTGTTATGGAATTTTTACTTATATTTGATATATGAATATTTATTATAGATTAAAATATCTAAAAATGCTTTATTATTGATACTTGATAAAAATATGTTAATTGGTGAAAATTACAATGATTGAAAACAGAACCTAAATATCCTCCTATCTTTGAGGAAATAAAATTTGTGCCAACCACTCCGTGTCTTCTTGTGCCTATTGGTGAATCCACTAATGAACAAATCCAAGCATATAATCGTTGGAAGGAAGCTGATGATCAGGCTTACTACTATATCATGGCTAGCATGAATAATATGCTATAGGCTCAACATGAAGATTATGAGACTGCACGGCAGATCTTGGATAATCTTAATGACATGTTCGGAGGCCAAGCCTTGACAAAACGGCAAGGGGATCTTTGGAAGCTCTTCAACTGCAAACAAAGACCAAGGACTTCTGTGAAGGAGCATATGATGTTGGTCATGGATTACCTCGCTGAGGCTGAAACCTAAGGAGCTAACATTGATGCTAGGTCATAGATGACTATAGTCTTTGAGACTCTATCTAAGGAGTTCATCATGTTTAGAGCTTAATATAATTAGAGCAATAGATCGGATGTGACGTTGACTTTGTTGATGAAGCAGTTATAGGAGTTCAAAAATCTAATCAAGGAAGCTTTGGCTGGTGGTGAGGTGAACATAATAGTTGCATTTGGTTCCAACTTCAATTCTGGGAAAGGAAAGAAGTAAAGGGCAAAGAACAGAAAATCTTCTATTCCAACAAATGGCAAGGATAAGAAGAAAAATAAGAAGAATCTAAAAAAACTAAAGTGTTTTTAATGCAGAAAGATTAGGCACATAAAAAAGAATTGCAAGGGCTTCCTATCTAAAGGAAGTAGGTGTGAACTTTTGGTAATTGAGACTTGTTTAATCGAAGAATCAAATCACACTTGGGTCATAGACTCTGGTGCGACTAATCATGTCTATGTTTCTATGAAGGGATTTAAGGAAACAAGAAGTTTGTTACATGAGCACTTCACAATTTGAATGGGTGATGGATCCTTAGTGTTGTTGGCTGAGGTAATAGGAGACGTCTATCTTTACTTTGATAATTATAGGACTTTGGTTTTGAGAGATTGTTTTTATGTTCTTAAACTAAAAAGGAATTTAATATATGTTGCTCGTTTATTTAAAGACTCTTATTTAGTCTCTTTACATAATAAAGTTGTGATTTATAAAAACAAATCTTTTATTTGTAGCAGAAACACTTCTAGTTTTTATGTTGTAAAATATGTGTGTTTCCATCTTCAACATATCATTCTAAATTTCCTTTTTGTTGAGGGGAGATGGGGATATTTTGGCAAAATTAAGGTAAATATTTTTAGTTTTTTTAATGTTTTTTAAGTTGTTACAATGTTAAAATCATTTTTAGAAAACTTATGATTTTTATATTAATTTAGCTAAAATTCATGCAAAATTAAGTTTTGATTTATCATAGACATAGACTGGCATGGGTGATACTTAGGAATATTTTGATTATTCATAGACAAAAAATAGCATGATAAATACTTAACTGTAAATTTTGTTGGTAATTTTTGTTAGTTAAATTTGAAATCATTCTTATTTGTTAAAATGAGTTTTTGATGCATTATATAAATGAATGCCGCACATTGAATGCTTGGTATATTTAAATTAATTGCTAGAATTGAACCCTTAATTCTCAACGTTCTTAATATTGCTGTTTCTTCTAAAATTGCATTTATTATTAAAGTTCCATCTTCTAGTTAATTGCACCAATTAAGGTTCCATTTAGCATTCAAATTTAAATCATATTTCTTGTTGTTGAAACTCCAAAAATCGCAAAAAAATCTAAAAATGGAAAAGTAAAAATGTACAAATCTTTAAAAAAATTGTAAATAAAATTAACATTAATCCTCAAGCTTTTCATCTAAGAATAATATAATTGATATATTGGACTTTTGCAATATTTTTTCTCTGTGAGATTGACCTCGGATTTATCAAGTTTTATTACTTAGATAACCTTATATTTAAAGTTATATTGGATTTACACTTTTAGACCTGAACAAGTTGGAGGAATCTGGTTTGTTATGTGCTTCTCCTAGGTCTAGATGAAGAGTCTAGTGCAACAGGGAGGAGTATAGTGACACCAGTGGTTGATGAGTCTAATGATGTCTTCCTCGATGAGCTACTAGGATTACCATCGCACCAAGAGATTGTTGAGTTCAGTATTGAGTTATTTCCTGGGACCGCTCTGATTTTTGCAGCACTATATTGTATGGCAACAGTTGAAATGAAAGAACTTGCGAAACAGCTTTAGGAATTAGCAGATAAAGGGTATATTTGAAATAGTACGTCATCGTGGGTGATGAGGATATCGGTAGCACAAGCAAGAGCACGTGGGATGAGACATATTTAGATCTAATTCAAGTTCCCATCGGTCCAATTACGAGAGCTCGTGCGAAGAAGTTCAAAGAAACACTTATTGGGCTAATTCAAGCAACTTGGGCTCAAGCTATTACGTGGAGGCCCATTGAGGGAATTGCATGTGACATCCAGACCAACAAATGCGTGATTCAAGTTCTAGAAGGGACCGAGTAATCATGTTCGTAGAATCAACAAATAATTAAGCTACTTTATATTTCAGTTACTTTTCCGTTTTGAGGTGACAAGTGGCAAAAGAATTAGCTATTTACCTATTTATTGTCTAGTTTCCTTTTCTTTTAGAAAACATGCGTTTCTTTTATTTCAAACCGACTGGCTTATAGAAGCAACCCCGAGGAGACAAAGGAGCTTCAAAGGCAGGTCAGTGAGTTGATGAAAAAGGGGTATGTGAGAGAAAGTATGAGCCCGTGCACTGTTCCAGTCTTACTCGTTCCTAAGAAGGATGGGACATGGAGGATGTAAGTAGATTGCAGAGCTATTAACAATATCATGGTAAAGTATCACCATCCTATTCCTCATTTAGATGATATGTTGGATGAATTGCATTGCATGGTGCTTTTGTATTCTCAAAAATTGATTTGAAAAGTGGAAACCATCAAATATGCATGAAAGAGGGTGATGAATAGAAAACTGCCTTTAAGACAAAATATGGACTGTATGAGTGGTTAGTAATGCCATTTGGTTTAACTAATGCTCCAAGTACATTTATGCGTTTAATGAATCATGTATTATGTGCATTTATTGGCAAGTTTGTTGTTGTGTATTTTGATGATATACTCATTTATAGCAAAGACATGGACCAACATGTAGCACATTTAAAATCTGTTTTGGATGTGCTTAGAAAGGAGAAGTTGTATGCTAACCTCAAGAAGTGTACCTTTTGCACATATAAGCTTGTGTTTCTTCATTTTGTTGTTAGTGCTCAAGGTATAAAGGTTGATAAAGATAAGGTGCGAGCCATCCAAGAGTGGCCGAGTCCAACTAGTGTGGGAAATGTATAGAGTTTTCATAGACTTGCTAGTTTTTACTGGTGGTTTGTGAAAGATTTCAGTACTATAGCCACACCACTAACTAAAGTGATCAAGAAGAATGTTGGGTTTAGATGGGGAGAAGAGCAAGAAAGGGCATTTTAGTTAATCAAGGAGAAGTTGACTAATGCTCCATTGTTATCTTTACCTAATTTTTCTAAAACTTTTGAGATTAAATGTGATGCTTCAGGTGTTGGAATTGGCGCCGTTTTAATGCAGGAAGGGAGACCAATAGCATATTTCAGTGAGAAGCTGAATAGGGCAACTCTTAATTACCCAACTTATGATAAAGAGTTGTATGCATTGGTTCGGGCATTAGAGACATGGCAGCACTATCTATGGCCTAAGGATTTCGTGATTCACACCAATCATGAGTCCTTGAAACACTTGAAAGGCCAACACAAGCTAAACAAGAGGCATGCTCGTTGGGTGGAATTCATGGAGACGTTTCTGTATGTCATTCGCTATAAGCAAGGTAAGGAAAATGTCATTGACGATGCGCTTTCCCACAGGTATGTCTTAATCTCAACTCTTAATGCTAAACTACTAGGTTTTTTGAACACATTAAAGAGTTATATGTTGATGACCGTGACTTTAGTACTGAGTATCAAGCTTGTGAGAGATTTGCTAGTGGTAAGTACTTTAGGCATGAGGGATACTTGTTTTGGGAGAATAAATTATGTGTGCCAAATTGTTCATTAAGAGATTTGCTAGTGAGAGAATCCCATGGGGGGGGATTGATGGGACATTTTGGAGTGATGAAGACTTTGGCGGTGTTGCAGGAACACTTCTATTGGCCACACATGAAATGAGATGTTGAGAGGCTTTGTAGTAGATGTGTAACTTATAGGCAGGCTAAATTAAGAGTGCAGCCCCACAGTTTGTACACTCCTTTACCAATACCTAGTGAACCCTGGACTAATATTTCAATGGATTTTGTGTTAGGTTTACCTAGGTCTAAACGGGGAAGAGACTCGATATTTGTGGTCGTGGATAGGTTTTCCAAGATGGCATATTTTATTCCATGCCACAAGACAGATGATGCTTCCAATGTTGCTGATTTGTTCTTTAGGAAAATTGTGAGACTTCATGGTATGCTTAGGACAATTGTTTTTGACAGGGATGCCAAGTTCTTAAGCTACTTTTGGAAGAATTTGTGGGCTAAGTTAGGGACTAAGCTATTGTTTTCGACTACTTCCACCCTCAAACTGATGGTCAAACACAAGTTGTGAATAGAACCTTGTCTACTTTGTTGCGGGCTGTCATTAAAAAGAACATCAAAACTTGGGAGGAGTGTTTACCACATGTTGAGTTTGCTTATAATCGATCTGTTCATTCTGCTACTCAATTTTCATCGTTTGAAATTGTTTATGGTTTTAATCCTTTAACTCCTTTGGATTTTATGCCATTACCTTTGTTTGAGCATGTGAATTTAGATGGAAAAAGAAAAGTTGACCTTGTTAAGCAGATACACGAGAAGGCAAGACTCAACATCGAGCGAAGGACTAAGCAATATACTAAACAAGCCAACAAAGGGCGTCACAAGCTCATCTTTGAACCCAACAATTGGGTGTGGTTGCACTTACGCAAGGAATGGTTTCTGGAACAAAGGAAATCCAAGCTGTTGCCTAGAGGGGATGGTTCTTTTCAAATTCTTAAAAGGATCAATGATAATGCGTACAAGCTAGACTCGCCAGGTGAGTATGTTGTAAGTGCCACCTTTAATGTTTCTTATCTAAGTCCTTTTGATGTAGGCGACGATTTGAGGACAAATCCCTCTCAAGAGGAGGGGCATGATGAGGACATCGGTAGCACAAACAAGAGCACGTGGGATGAGACATATTTAGATCCATTTCAAGTTCCCATTGGTCTAGTTACGAGAGCTCATGCGAAGAAGTTCAAAGAAACACTTATTGGGCTGATTCAAGCAACTTGGGCTGAAGCTATTACGTGGAGGCCCATTGAGGGAATTGCATATGACATCCAGACCAACAAATGTGTGATTCAAGTTCTAGAAGGGACCAAGTAATCATGTTCGCAGAATCAACAAATAATTAAAGCTACTTTTCATTTAAGTTATTTTCCCGTTTTGAGGCGACAAGTGGCAGAAGAATTAGCTATTTACCTATTTATTGTCTAGCTTCCTTTTCTTTTAGAAAACATGCGTTTCTTTTATTTCATTGATGCAAGCAGTGGAGCTATATAAGTTAGGAGCCAAGTTCATGATCCCTTAAGCCATTCAAGTGGTCCAATCACAAGATCTAAGGCCAAGCGATTCAAGAAGCATTGAACGGGCTCATTCAACAAGTTTGTGACATGTCACATAAATGGAGCCTCGGTATGGGCCCAAATCAATCATAAGAGAGCCTAGTCACTGTGATTAAAGGTTCTAGAAGATTCACATTGATGATGGTGCATGATTCTAGTAAACTGTGGAGCAAACTTATAATTTCGGGAAACCTTCCTATTTTGGATCGACACGTGGGTGCCATGTCGTCAAGTTTGAGTCTCGTCATTAAATTATCTTTTTAATGTAATTTTTGTAATTTCTTAATTGCCAAACTCGGTTTTGTTAGGCAAGAAAACAAACTTGGATATTTTCCCTTTTTCTAGATTAGGTTAGGCGCATTTTAAGGGATAAAATTAGCTACTTTCCTTTTATGTTATTTCTATTAGATGACAGCCAGCAAAGTAGGATTTTAGGGCTTAATTTCGCATGGGAAAGCGCCAATTAAGGGATTTTCTAAGTCAACATTCAATTAGGGATTCTTTTGGGCTGAAAGTCGTTTCTATATAATTGTAAACAATTCATTATTTTAATTTTAATCAATCAGATCATTATTCACGACTTTGGGTGAGACTTTCTTGCGTTCTTCTTATTTTCTTGAGAAGACTCACTGACTATGCTATTGTTTGGTGGGGTCAGTTGTTGAAGGATAGAAGAAGAAATGGAGAGCGAACTATTGAGATATGGGAGGAAATGAAAGCAATCATGCGCAAATGATTCATCCTGAGTTACTACCATAGGGAGTTGTACAACAAGCTCCAACGCCTCACACAAGGTAATAGGAGTGTTGATGAATATCATAAAGAGATGGAGGTCGCCATGATCCGTGCAAATGTAGTGGAGGATCGGGAGGCCACTATGGCTAGGTTCTTGCATGGTTTAAACCGTGATATTGCAGATGTGGTAGAAATGCAACATTATGTGGAGCTGACGGATATGGTGCACCAAGCCATCAAAGTGGAGCAGCAATTGAAGCGAAGAAACATAGCTAGGAGGCGACTAACAAGGCTACCTCAAACACATGGAGACAAGCCCCTAAACGGGAAAAAATTCTAACAAACAAGCCAAAGACCGAACCCTCTAAGGATGCCAAACAAGTTGCTGCCCCTAAACAAGGTAAACTGAATTTTCTACCTCAAAAAGTTATGACATTAAGTGCATTAAATGTCAAGGTGGGGGTCACATATCTCGCGAATGTCCAAACAAGAGAGTAATGGTGATTACGGCTCAAGGAGAGATTGTTTCAGAGGATGAAGAAGAAGAAGAAGTAGATGACATGCCACCTCTCGAAGATGCCTATGAAGGGGAGTGTGCTGCAGTTGGAGAGTCATTAGTGGCAAGACGAGCTCTCAATACATAGTCTAAAGAAGAAGAGAATGATCAGCGAGAGAATTTGTTTCATACATGGTGTTTTGTGAATAACAAACAAGGTTTGTAGCGTGATAATAGATGGAGGAAGTTACACAAATGTGGCCAGCACCGAGTTAGTGGAGAAATTGGCATTACCTACCTTGAAGCATCCAAGGCCAAACCGGCTTCAATGGCTGAATGATAGTTGTGAGATCAAGGTTACTAAATAGGTGATGGTGGCATTGTCTATTGGAAAGTATGAGGACAAGGTGCGTTGTGATGTTGTCCCCATGCATGCATGTCACCTCTTGTTCGGAAGGCCGTGGCAGTTTGATCGATGAATCACACATGACGGTTTCACCAATAGGTACTCTTTTACCATGAATAAACAGCCAATGTCACTTGTACCATTGACTCCAAAACAAGTTCTTGAAGATCAATTAAAAATACAAAGAGCGAGTGAAAAAAAAAAAAGAGAAAGAGAGGGAGGCTGAACTTAGAGAAAAGAAAAAGAGAGTGTGAAGATAAGAGAGAAAAAGAGAAAGGAGAGAGTTCAACCTTAATGTGTGCGAGAGAAGAAAAATACAATTTCATTGCAAAGAAAAGTGAGATCAAGAGAGCTTTAATTTCTCATTAGCCTCTTATAGAATTAATGTACAAGGAGGCCTTTTTAAACACTAATGATCTTGTCCGGTCTTTGCCGAGCAGTGTTGTTTCCCTTTTGTAGGTGTTCGAGGATGTATTTCCTGAAGAGTTGCCTCCTGGCTTACCTCCAATTTGGGGAATTGAGCATCAAATTGACTTCATACCTGGTGCTTCAATTCCAAATCGGCCTGCCTATAGGAGAAATCTTGAGGAGACAAGGGAACTTCAAAGGCAAGTAGGTGAGTTATTAGAGAACGGATACGTGCGTGAAAGCATGAGTCCTTGCGTGGTTCCGGTGTTACTAGTGCCTAAGAAGGATGGGACATGGAGAATGTATGTAGATTGCCAAGCCATCAACAACATTACGGTAAAGTATCATTATCCTATTCCTAGACTAGATGATATGCTGGATGAATTGCATGGTTCTTGTGTTTTTACCAAGATTGATCTTAAGAGTGGATATCACCAAATTAGGATGAAGGAAGGTGATGAGTGGAAAACTGCATTTAAAACAAAATATGGTTTGTATGAATGGTTAGTTATGCCTTTCGGATTAACTAATG
>CAMOHE010048514.1:0-16381 GCA_946598075.1 Artocarpus hirsutus | reverse complement strand
AAAAAATGAAATTCAAAAATAAGGAAAAACTCATCCTCTTAATACAAATCAGAAATTTTCTGATTAAATGCCAAGCAAAATTCGTGTAAATGGATAGAATTGAGAGGGAAAAGTCAAAACTTCCAAGAACAGTTCGAGTTGCCATAATTTGCCTTTGTAAAACGGAAAAACTTATCCATTAAATCAAAAGTCAATTGTTTCATTACCAAAATTAAACAAATCATCCCATAATTATGTTAATTATTCAAAATAAATCATCCTTATCACAAATTCAACCTTATCACAATTTTGTGAAATTTCTGCTGACTGTTGTCAGCTGTCATTGGCCTGCCGATCTCTGAATTTCGGCCTACCGATGATATACCATCAGCTTGCCGTTATGAGGAAGTCATTTCGGCCTGTCGAACTGAATGGTCCGACCTACCGATCTGTCCTTAAATACAAAAATCATTCATAACATTAAATTATTAATAAAAATATGATTAAACATATAACATTAATGACATGAACATTTGAGCACATCAATTCCACGTAAGCGTCACCTGCTATAACACTTAGAATAAAATGGTTAGCACCATCTATCAAATATCATAACACATATCATAAATATATCATTTAACGTCATCATTTATCATAGCATAATCCGTTACATAAAATTAGACGGGCGTTACATTGGATATGTTGTAATTTTAGGTGTCTAATACATGTAGGAATTTTTGAAATTATTTTGTGGTATAGATAATGTATTATATGAATATTTGTTAGGGTTGCTCATTGTTTTGTGTTGTTGGTAGATTTTATGTTATGAATTGAATTACTTATTTTATTTATCTAATAGAATTTTTATGGCTAATGAAGAATAAGCGTAATTTATATATATGTTAATTATGTCCCTGCAAAGTCTCATGCTCTAATTGTGTATGAATTGTGTATGAATTATGAGTTATTGAATTATGAATACATAAGGGTAAGGTAGGTATTAGTATTGTATTTTTTGCATGAATATTTATAAGTTAATAAAGTGTATTTGTGTTCTTGTAATTCTTGAGACGGAAGTATGAATAATGTCATATGGTTTTGGGATGATTTCATAAGAATGAAATTTATTTTTATTTGTATATAAACGTATTACATGAACACACCGAGAAGTGAGCACATCGAGACTACGACGACGTCATCTAAGATAAGGTTTAAGTAAGCATGTCAAGTAAGTATATTTTCACTTGCAACATAATAAAAGTTTACAAAAAAGATTTGACGACATGTTTTGTGATAATTTTTAAAGTTTGTTTTTACATGTTGTTTTCTCATAAAAACTCTTGTTGCAACAAGAAAGTTTAACGAATGTTTCAATGATGAGGTATGTTGAAAGTACATCTATATGTATATGTATCGCTTAATTAAGTGTTGCACACCCTATGTTTATGTATATGTTTATGATGTCCAAAGTTGGACTTGTCATATTTGATTTGGGATTAGCTACCCTTCTCCTCTCATGACTAAGTTTTTGCTTACTTAGTTTATGATCATGTTGCAAATAAAGGTAAAAGGATCATGGAATAGGTAGAAGGCAAGGACAAACATGTGAGCAAGGAATAATGGATTGAAATGGAAGAATGACAAGACAGATTTTTTTTTAAGTTTCTGAACTTTGTTTTTATCTCTTTATATGTTAAATTTTTGTACTATTAAATAAAAAGACTTATTTTACATTTATATTGATTTTGCAGAAAATCAGCCTGTCGATTACCTTGTATCAGCTTGCCGGTCTAAATGTTTTGAAAGCCTGAATTCTACAGAGCCTCGGACGGCTTGTTGGTGGTTGAAGTTTGGACTGCCAGTCATGTTTGGCCTACTGGTGTCCAAAGTTCAGCGTACCGAACCTTTTAAATAGATTTTAAAGTCTGTTTTAAATTCTATTTGAATTATGGTTTTATTGATTTGGCATTGATAAACTATTTAAATAAATATAAAAGATTTCTAAAATAAATGTTTAAAAAATGCATGCATGGATCCTAGTATATGTTTAATAAACCTTACTTTATTTGAATGGTTTATCTTAAATATTGTTAACAAAGATGAATGTAACGACATCTATGACGTCTATAAGGGGGCGTTATAATTTTCACCTCATTCTCTGACCTTCCTGCTTTGGTCGCTGTAACGTTTTCTAGGCTCTCTGCTTGTGGTGGTTAGATCAATTCTAATGGCCTTTGTCGTGCTAATGTTATCTTCTTTTTTTTTTTTTTTTTTTTTTTGTAGTGATAATAAAATATGGCTTCTTTTTTGACTTTGAGATGTTTATTTCTGCTATGTTTTTATTTTCAATTTGTAATAACAGGAATGGTTTCCCCATTCTTTGGTTTTTGTTTTCAGTATAGCCTACTAAAGTTAGTTCTTTATGGTGCTGTGGATGACTGCTATGATTTGGGTATTGATTGATTGGAGTTTTCCATCGACTGCAGCTTATTTGTTGAACGAGCTATATGGGTGCTTTATTTTAAGTATGCCTTATTTGTTTTCCCTCATGGGAACTTGGTGTACGTTGTATCCCTTATACGTTTCATTAGAATTTACTGATGGAACCAGTTTGGGATCAGGATTAGGTGTTCTTGTATAATGTGGTCATCATCATTAGTATTAGTGCCTTTATTTCTTTGAGTTGGAATACAATTATCCTCTCAAAAAAACTCTAAATTGTATTTCTATATTATAGAAGTTTTATTATTTTTATAATTTTTAAGATAAACTTCTATTATTTTTATAATTTTTAAGATAAAAAATTTACTATATATATATTTTTTTTTTCAAAAGGTTTTATCAACTTTTCACCATCATATGACTTATGTTGAGTTTGTATTATTGTGAATTAAAATGAAAAAAAATGAACAAATAAGGGGAAAAAGTTGTGGATATACAGGCACCTACAAAGCAATAAACACGACATATAGAGACCATAATATAACCTAGTTGTCATTTATATGACAATTTTGAGGCTTAAAATTATGCAATTGACACAATAATGAATATTTGCTTAATTGGACTCAATAATCCTTGGAAAAACCTTAAGATTCTTATTAATTTTAAGTTAACAAAAATGTACATTTGTCTAGGAAACCTTCTATTTATAGGTCTAAGATGCATAAAATTCGATTACAAAATGTTTGATCTCCACCATCAATTTATAAATAATCGATAAAGTCCATAAATATGTGGCTTAATCCCTCAATATTTAAGGGAATGCCAAAATATGATAAGTTTTTTAATTCAGGTTGATTTGTTATAATTTAAAGTTTAGGGCCCAGAATAGAATAAGTTGTACAGTTTTGGAGCCAAAAATAAAATTATTGACTCAATTCTGTCAATATTTAACAGACTTAGTAAGGAAATGGTCAAAATGAGACAAGTTAATGAATAGCTTAAGGCTGTGATTTGTTACTTTTAAAGTTTGTAGGATAAAATGAGACAGGTTACATACATAATTCAGTGGCTAAAAGTGAAACTAATTCAGATCTAAAGTAAGTAGCAAAAGAAATGAAAAATAATGAGAAAGATACCTCTTCTATATGCATCATTCAATGTCATATGTTCTATGTGAAAGCCTTATGTATCTTATAGTACTTGTCGTGATCATAGGCGTATTAATTTTTGACATCTTGCCTATGCAGTTTCATTGCTGATTGATATTACAAAAAAAAAAAAAAAAGAATATGCTTGGATATAATACCGTTGTGCTGTACTTTGTCAGTTTGTGATATGTAATTATTTTATTTAATGATCTATATAAGGCCAGTGACATGCCTTGTTTTTTTGTCATGACAAATTTTGGAGTGTCAGATGATTGTGATTTTTTATTTTATTTATGTTTTGGACAAACGCATAGCATGCATCCACATTAAAATAAAAAATTACATTTTAATTAAGTTGTCACCCAAAAAACTACCTATTGTGCACCTAATCCATCACTCCAATATTATTAAAAAGAAAAAGAAATGACCACAAAGATCTAGAGATGGCAGTATTCCTCATGGGATGAGGTTCGGTTGGTACTGCCCCAAAAAGAGCAGGAATAAATGATAATATTTGAGAATTAAAACAAGGATGGGGATAAAATCATGTCTTTAAATTGGGATAGCAAGGGGATGGGGGAAACACTCCCCACCCTAACTCAACCACGATATACATTAAAAAAAGTAAATATTCATTTGATAACTTGTCAAAATATAATAATAATAATATTATTATTATTAATTATTTGTTCTCAACATTTGTAATTTGTTGAAATTTGGTTTGTTTTGTTACAACATTGAATTTTGATTAAACTAAGTACATATTTTTTTGTTTATTATTATTATTATGATTTTTAAAATTTAGTTAACAATAAACATCATATAGGCGTTGAGGCAGGGATGGAGAAGGTGTTGGGGTATGATTTGGTTAGGCCCAAATCATTAAGTGAAGGCCCAGCATATGAAGTCCAAATTGCAATTAGAGTGAATCGAGCCCAACTGGAGTAGACAATTTGAGATGGACTATTATCATTAGTATCGCTAGCTCATTGCTCGATCTATTAGTGGTATCGATCAATTCGATATCTGTAGTTTGATTACAGTTTCAATTCAACTCATTTGGATGAACATTATAATTCACTATCATGGATTTGCTAAAATTGTTCATGGAGTCGATGTATAGAGCCTAGCAGTTACAAGGAGATATATGCTGAGCCACTAAGTGGAATGTGGAAAGAAGTCTTATGTTTACGCCCTATCAAAGATCGACATGTGTCCCACTACAACAAGCATTACTATGCACATTCCTTTCATTATATTCGAGCTATGATCTTGCAAATACCCTACATGAATAGGGAACAAAGCTCTATTATAAAGGGGGGAAAAGAAACTTATAGAAACTTAGTAGAAATCACGAGTGTTTTTCATATCAAATATCTCAGATACTTTGTAATTTGTATCAGACTATTCATCATAGTGAAGAATAGTAGATGTAGCTCTCATTATAAAGTGAACCACTATAAATCTTGTGTGTAATATCATTTACTTTATTGCATTGTTTCATTATTTCTACTTCAATTTAACTTTCATTCTATAATTGTTTTTATCTTGTTCTTGGAAGCTAAACATATCCAAACAAAGGTGATCTAAGGGCTCAAACTCGTAAATAGCAACTATCAAATTGAGTTTTAATCTGTTTGTATCTAATTATAAACCTAACGTCTATAGAAGGAAATAGATTAGGTATCTAATTGCGAATCCTAGCATCGCCCTGCCCCATTGCCACCCCTACAAAGATCAATTACATGTTAATGGAAGCACAATTATTAGCTATGACTCAAATTTATTTTATTGGGCTGAGCTAAGATTTTATGAGTTTTGTGCTAAGACTAAAATTGGAAAAAGTTTATATGTCAAAATCCTTATCAAATAGATTATATATAAAGAAACAGTTGTATGAGTTAAAGATAGATGAGCAAATTGATGGTAGGGATTATATAAATAATTTTAGTAAGTACATAACCTAGTTGTTAATTGTTGAGATCAAGATTAATTAGGGAGACAAAGATGTAATTCTATTGGCTTCCCTATCAAAATCATATGAGATTTTGGTCACTACACTTTTGCCTAGAAAGACTATGTTGACTGTGGATGAGATGTCAATTACTCTGTTAGAGACTAAACATACGAAGCATCCTTCTAATTCGTCTCATATTAAAATAAGTTTTACTAATGAAATTGTTTGGATTAATGCCCTTAAAACATATGATGTTTTGTAAAGGACAAATTTATAAATAAATAAAGTGAATTTTTTAATTATATTTGCATGCATGTATTTTTATAACTTTATGAATATCATTAAAATTTCATAATTATCTATATGACCTTAAATATTGTATATAAGTGTTATATACAAGAGGATAATATTCAAGAATGATAAATAAAATGGTCAGTAGCATTAATTAATAATTATAATTTAAATTATTCAATTGAAGTAAAGAGTCTTTATTTTAGTGTTACTAGTGCATGTCATTTCTATTAATAATATTGAAACAATCTTATCTAAATTTTTAATGTAGTAAGTCATTAAATGAGTACACTATATATAATAAGATTATATAGGACTGGTAGAGAATGTGATACAATTAGTTAATAATTTTCATTAGATATAACAAGTTTTGATCATGTCAACCAATGGTCATATATATATTATGATCTTAATCGTGAGTTATTAGCATACCCATATTTATGAATTTATATTTTTTTAATTACTTGATACGGGTTCGAGAATCTAATCCTATCCCTTATATATGAAGTAAATAGTTGGGAATGTTAATAGTACAAGGTGGAATCCATTCCTTCTCTAATAAGAAGCAGATAAATAATTCTCTTAAGCCTCAATTTGGGGCTCGTATAATAAGAGCACTCAATTTAGGGGTGAAGTTCATGAATTTAGTATTCATTAGAAAATCAATGGCACTCAAGGATAAAGAAGCAATTAGAGAGATTAACGGATTTTACTTAGCTCTAATTATGAATTATTTATGGAGGATCGACTTATATGCAATGATTATGTCAAATAAACATCTCCAAGAAATGAGTAATTAAATATCTATAATTTCAAGAGTGTAATTTTAAGTATTTAGTGGAGTTATATTATAATTAATAAAAAAGTATTAATTAAATATCTATAGTGGTTTTATTAAAGCTTTAGATTATGGGTCGATTAGTCCACCCGCTATCCTTGTAAACACTCTTTGGACAAGTGGAATTATTGATTTTGAATAATTAATTTAGAATTATGGAATTTTAAGTTAAATATTACTGAAAATATTAATTGAGAATTAATTTAGAATTATAAAATAATTTGATTATTTAATGATAGATAATTAATTTTGGAAGACACATAGTTAGTGGGTCCTATTGTGTGAGTGGCGCATACAATGGGAGGATCCCACTTTGTGTGCCACCTATGGTATAAAAGGAAAATCCGATGTATATATCAAAGCTTGTTTACCAAGTTTCCATATTTATAATTTCTATTTTTTGAATAAATGTGATTTGATTCAAATATGGAAAGCTAAATATAGAAAAAAATGAGATTAGGTAACAAATAGATTTTTTTTCTTCCTTCTCTTTGAGTTGGTGCTACACATAAATATGGTATTTATGTGTGTGGCACCTATGACAGTATAAGGAAAGAGAAAATATTCTCTTTTATTTCAATTTAATGTTTGATTTTTAAATTAGAATAGAGGAAAATTTCAAAATTAGATAGGTCTCTCATTCTTTATAAATAGAGGCCTCTTCTATTCATTCTATAAACTTGTGAGTTTTGGAGAGACTGAGAGTACTCTGCCAAAATCTCCTCCTTATAGGCGTGCAAGAGAGAGAAAGAGAGTGAAGAAATGTTTTTTATCTCAAGACTCATTTTGTTGATGTGTTGATATTAACGGGTGAACAAAGTGAGAAGAGTGATCTCTTAGTAACTTTAATTGCTTATACACCAATCCATTTGTCCATTTGGTGTTGAGGACCAGGCGAGGAAGACAGTGGTTTTGTTTATAGAGAACGCCTTTGCAATTCAACTTTCTCGATCATATCTCATCAATTAGGTAAGTAAAGTTTTATATATTTAATTAAGCATTAAATTAATATAATCTATAGCATTTTACAAAAGTTTTGAGAAACTTTTTGTTATATATGTTACACACCATTACCATATTTTTGTTTTTTTTGTGAAAAGAGTTTTTCAAAACCAATAGAAGTAGGTATAACTTATGACAGAGATTCAATGATAAGAGAGATGATCAATCCTAATCCTTTCCAAGAAAGGATATCTAGTGTGATTATTATCGCAAGAAAGGGTAGATTAGGAGAAATTGAGAAGAACTAACGAAGCACCTTGAGGAAAAAGAAAGCATTAAATCTAAGAGACTTTAGATTTTGCCAACATTGCTAGAAATAGATATGACAGTGAAGGTGATGTTTATTTTATCATTGCTTATGGAAATATCCTTGACTCTTAAATTTTAGATTTTTGATGTTCATTGCATATTTGTCCACATAAAGGAGTGGTTTGATTCTTACAAGCCTTTTGGTTCTTTATTGATGGCTATGATTTTAGAGCTAAGCCTATCGAAATGGGTGTTATTAAAGTAAAGATGTTTTATAGTTTTGTGAGGATATTGACGAATAATAGGCATGTTCCTTAGTTAAGTAGGGGAAGTTTTACTTTAATGGGGTTTTAAGACACTTACAGTTAGCAAAAAGTGGTTTTATAGAGGCTAGGAAATGTGCTTTGGTAGACAAGACGGGTGAAAAAAAAAAGTTTATACAAGCTAATTAGGACGACAATTGTAGGTGGAGTTAGATACACATAAAGAAGAGTCATTCTATTCTAAAAGAAGTTGCAAGAGTATTAGAGTGATACGAAAGAATTGCGGTTGAAGATGATAAAGGCACGATGGTGGAGACTTATGACAGTGAAGACTTCTCGTCATGTGACAACCATAATTTCCTTTAGGTGAAGAGGACCAAGAAAAGGTGAATTATACAGTTCCATATCGCTCGAAAATAGTCATGAGTAATGGTTCATAAGCAATGAGACTACCTTCTAATGGTATAAGGCCTTTTGGACCAAAGCACAAAATCAAAATTGTAAGAGCTTAGGCCCAAAGCAGACAATCTCAAACCAAGTGGAGGCGTACAGATAGTATCAGAGCCTTAACCCAGTCAGAAATATAGCCAACGAGGATCTTGGGCCCCCAAAGATGGGGTGATTATGACAACTATAATTTTGTTGAGGCAAAGAAAGCCAATAAAGGGTAAGTTGTGTAGTACCACACACTTGAGAATGATCATAAGTAATAGTTCATAAGCATTGACACTATTTCCTAATGGTATGAGGCATTTTGGGATGAAGCTTAAAAGCAAACTATGAGGGCTTAAGCCCAAAGTAGATAATATCATATCAAGTGAAGATGTAGGTCGTTACACATTACTAGGGGTGAGTATGTTCCACAAGTAAAGTCCAATCATTTATGTTGTGCTTTAAGTAGACATCTGGTGATCTATGTCCATTCAAAATTTAGGCCTCAATCTTGGTTTTTCTTGTGCTTTTCCCTTTAGAGCTAAAAACCATAACAATATATATATATATATATATATATATATATGAGGGAGAATTAACATGTCCATGAGAATAAACCGATAATGAGGATAGAGAGGGAGACCACAAGATTTTGCAATACTTGCTCTTCCAAAATTATTTTTCCCAGTGGCTATAAACAAAATTATTTTACATAGCAACATGTGATGGATACTAAAGGTTTAGGAAAATTTGTCAAATTCATTCCGCTGCATTATACATGTCTTTATGCACACACATGTATTTCAAACCAACACTAGCAACATTGAAAGTTGTTGTCCCTTTCATATGCCCTTTTGCCCTCGACAATTATCATCTATATAAAACTAACAGCCATTAGTGACTTGATAGTTTTGAGTAACTTATATTTATAATGCTTGTTTATATGGAGTTCATTCAGAGTCCTTAATTATGGAATTCTCTCTATTTTCACTACAACAACTGTTATGTTAGACGATGTAAATATGATGAGGGTTTCTCCATAAATAGTTGTCTTGTATCCCATTTAAAACCATGGCATAGAAACCTCCGTGTTTCGGAATTTCATACTGCATATTAGATGACAATTTCCTAAAACCTTCAATTTAATGTACTGTTTTAGATGACTATTTCTAAGAATATGTGTTTGTATATGTTGTTAAATAATTAAAAAAAAGCACAGTTCAAAATTCTGTAAATCCTCTTTTGAAACAGTTCTTTCTCTCTTTCAATTTCTTGCAAAACCTTTCTTTCTCTCTCACACGTCTCTTATATGTCGCCCTCCTCTTCCCTCTCTCTTATATGTCGCCCTCCTCTTCCCTCTCCCACACTCCCCTCCATTGTCCTCACGTGTCACCCCTTCTCCTCTGAATCTTTCCATCCTTACTTCTTCTAGCTCCTTGCTCTCTCCCTTCTGCCATTGTCCTTGCATACCCTTCTACCATCCTTGCATTGTGCCCTCTTGTCGGCGCCTTCGACTCCGCCTCCTCGTTCTGTGCCCCCCTTTGGTTCGTGTATTTACTTTTATAGTTCTACTTGTTAATTAGCTTTGTTTAGTTATTTTATTATTTTGTTTTAGTTGTTTATTTTTTAATTAATTAGTTATTATTTTTGTAATTTTATGATTGCTTGGTTATTCATTTTAGTTGATGAGTCTACAATCAATGTTAATATATTGTCAGTATCATTTTCATTGATGATATTCTAAATAGACATATGTGTACTTGATTAGAGCAGAGGATGAAGCCTTAGATAAGTTTAAACTTTTCAAAGCTAAAGTTGAGAACCAAAAAGATAGAAAGATCAATAGGGTTCGAAGTGATAGAGGTGGTGAGTATTTTTCAAATGAGTTTAAGGCATTGGTATTTTTGGCCAAAAGTCGGCCCTCTTTACTTCTCAACAAAATGGTTTGACTAAAAGATAGAATAGGATCTTTGTAGATATGATTAACTCTATGCTTCTTAATGCTAAAAATACAAAATAATTTATAGGGTAAGCTTTACTTACTACATGTCACATTCATAATAGAATTACTTCTATGAAAACACATGTTTCTTCATATAAAATATGAAAAGCAAGGAAACTAAACTTGATGTATTTAAGGGTGTGGGGCTGTTTAGCTTTTTATAGAGTGCATGACTCTAAATCATCAAAGTTAGGTGCAAGAGGAATTAAATGTGTTTTTATAGGGTATGCCCAAAATTCCAAGGTATAATATAGGTTGTTGAATCTAGATTTTAATGTAATTGTGGAATCAACAAATGTTGAATTTATTTAAAATAAATTTAGCATTGATTTTACCACTAAATTGGAATATAATGTCGATCAACCATGTGACTATACTTCTAGTACCTCCATTAATAACAAAAGGAAATAGTCAATGATATCTTTCTAACTGATTGAGAAGTCAACATGAAAGAAAATAAAAGTGTTTATTGACACCCCAGTGCTAGGTTGTTGGCACGACTGTGCCGTTTGAATGGTTTGGTAATGCCATGTGGCAGAGAGCTGGAGCCCCCACACCAATTAAATGACGCGGCTGCACATATTGGCAAATTATTGACATCCTAGCGCCAGGTTGTTGGCAAGGCTGCGTCAATCTTATTTTTGCTTATTATTATAAAACATGTTTTTTAAGTTGTTTTAAAATGGTATACTTATTGATTGTATGTTTTTGTACGGACCTAAATGTTTATTATTAACGGACATATACATTATAATAGTCGTGACATTACATAAAGAGATACCTTTACAAATGAAAAAAATACCTTGATCGGAATGCTTGCATTAATTGAGTTGGTTTTGTCTACTGAAGAAATGACACTCCCTGTCATAATTAAATATCCAGAAGAATTTACTTATTTTTGTAATGAAACACAATGTTATTACTAAATATTGTGTTAAAGAGTTTGTTGTATCTTCATGGTAATTTGTCATTCAACTAGTTAGTAAACTTAGTAGCGAGGGCAAATAAAACCTTTAAAAAAATGTTTTGGTACGCTTTAAACTCTTTCTTATTTTTTAGAAAGTCAAACCTTCCTTCCTCGTTCCACACATTTACACCATCAAGAGGTGGTAACTCTGGAATGTCATTTCTATGACTGCAAATGCCTTTGCTCATGAGTTGGAAAAAGGTCTACTTAATTCTCTTCTATTTGTTGCAACTGTTGTCAGGGTTGACTAAAGAATTTCACGATTTTCCTTAAAAAAAGAATAATTTTGTCTATTTCGTATGATGACCACATGCATATTCCAAGAAAATAAACTAAAATAAGAGACAAGATAAGATGGTCACGTGGATGCAGCTAAAATGATAATATTTTAGTTGCATTAATCTATGGACCGTAAATAATTGAAGAGCATCTGTCTATGCTTTTCCGGACGGCTTCGAAATCATGAATAATAGCGCCACCAAACCCATGCACTTGTTGTTTTTATACATACTAGTAGTAGCACGTGCATATTCACGTGCTTTGTTACCGACTTGTTTGAAATTAAATATGGGATAAAATAAGATACATCGAATAATAGCGCCACCAAACCCTGTCGTTTGGGTACATACCAGTAGCGCCATGCATGGGCAAAGAAATACTAGTAGTACCACGTGCACATGCTTTGTTACTTACTTTTTTTAAAAAAAAAATTATTTTTTAAAAAAATTAAATATGGGATAAAATAAGATATATCGAGTATTTTGTTTAGCTGGCGTTAAATTATTGAACTTTTCTCAAAAAGCATATTACGCTGACAATCTATATATTTGATTTAAATTACAAAGACACCTATTGATGTACAACTAATCACATTGACATCTTTTGACTATTCAAAAAAAGTATAAAGAGACCCCCTTTGTTAATTAATCGTAAGGATTTAACGTGATCTGACCGTTAATTTTGTTTAAAATGTCAAAAATGCCCCTCCATCAATTAAAAAACGTTTTTAGTTATTTATGCGGTTGAAAATGATAATTTTACCTTTTAAACATTAAAAATGAGTTTAGATAATTTGTACACACTTGTTACTATAAATTTCACTCTAATAGAAGATAATTTTTTTTTCTTTTTTGTTTTCTTTTTCTCCAAAGATAACAATTATGTCTAAAATAAGTTCAACTGATTGTTACACACTTTTAACTATAATTTTCACTCTCATCAAAAGAATTTTCTTCATCTCTTTTCTTGACAAATTTTGAAAAACTAAAAGAGGACTTCTTTTAAATTTGTAATTTTTATTATTTAAGAAGCAACTAGATCTCACCAAATTAGTTAATTAGCATTTAAATGCTTTATATTTTCATAAAAGTTTAAAAAGCATAAAAAATTAAAAAAATATTTTTGAGAAAAATTAATAGTAGATGTAATATCTTAAAAATGTTAAAATCAAAACAACATATTTTTTTGAAATGGCTGAAAAATAGAAAAAAAGATCCTATCTATAATAAAACAAAGTGCACCTAAAAAATAAATTAAAATAAAAAAATCTCTCTCTCTCTCTCTCTCTCTCTCTCGATCTCTCTCGATTTGTGTGATGAGGATGGCGATGGTGGGTGACAGATGTGGGGTGTATGATGGGGTGGGGGTGCAATTGGGAGGGAGCGATGGTGGGCCATGTTGGGGTGGTTGAAGGGAATGGAGAGGGTGGGTCAAAAGGGTTGGGGTGGCCGATGTGGTCGGGGAATGTAGGTGATTGGGGGTGTGAGGGAAAAGGGACAACAGGGTGGGCCACTTTTGGGAGGCCAACACAGATGGGGGAGTGGGTGACGAGGTGGGTGACAAGGACATGTGTGGCGTCCGACGCGGGCCCCACCTCAAGCCTCCATAGGACCCACCTTGTGGGGCCATCGGACTTATGACTCTTATTGGTGAACCGTTCTCGTGCCGCCTACTCATCCATATTGTCCCCTCTGGGGCCCTTTGGTCCCTTAGGGTTTTCTTTTGCGTCCCTTAGGTTTGAACCTCAAACCTCCCTTAAGAGATTCTTATTTCCATCTTGAGTACCAAGTGAGTTGGTTTGAGGTTCGAACCTTAGGGACGTGAAAGAAAACCCTAAGGGACCAGAGGGCCCCAAAAGGGATAGTACGGATGAGTGAGCGGCATGGGAACGGTTCACCAACAAGAGCCACAAGTCTGAGGGCCCCGCAAGGTGGTCCTATGGAGGCTTGAGGGGGGGCCCACGCCAGATGCGACAATACAAGCTCAATTGGTACTCAAGATGGAAATAAGAGCCTCTTAAGGGAGGTTTGAGGTTTGAACCTAAGGGATGCAAAAGAAAACCCTGAGGGACCAGAGGGCCCTAAAGGGGACAGTAAGGATAAGTGGGCAGCACGGGAATGGTTCAACAATAAGAGCCACAAGTCCTATAACGCCCTCCCTTTACGAACGTCACAGATATCGTTACATTCGTTCTTTTAACCATAAATTGAAGTAAAACTATTATAAATAAAATCATGTATTTGAAATCATAGTTTGGAAAAGCATACCAAAGATCCAAACATACACATTTTTTTTATTATTACTATGAGAAATTATAATTTACTTAATTATAACAATATGCTTTTTCATAAATATCCTGTAAATAGTTTGTTAGTACCATAGAGAATTGAATTAAATTTTTAAAAAGAAAACATTAATAAAATCCTACATACACAGTTTGACAGGCCAAACTTTAGATGTCGGTAGGCCGCCCGAGGCTCTACAAAATGAGGTTTTAAAATCAATAGGATCGGAAGGCCGATACTTGGCAATCGATAGGCCGATTAAAGTTCTTCGGTAGTCCGACCAGTAACGGTCAATAGGCCAAACAGTCAAAAGAAAATTTGTTTAAATACAGTTTTAATGCGGAAGAAAATTTATAAAATAATAAAGTTAACATGTCATGGTTCAAATCTTAAAAGTCCATCAAATAAACATACTCAAAATTATAAAACATAATTCAAATCCTTAAAATTCAAAATTAATAAACATTCTCAAAATCATAAATCATGGTTTATTTTATTAAAATCTCTTTCTTTGGCGTTCTTCCATTTGCAATTCATCTTCCTTAGCTCACAAGCTCGTCAGTGTCCACCTATTCCATAAGTCTCTTACCCTTATATGCAACATGATGTAAAACTTGATTAAGCTAATGCTTAGTAAGTACATTTGTAAATCTTACAACTTAAAACATTTTATGAACATCATCATCATCATCATCATCATAATAGTGCACTGGGCATATTTTCATAGGAACATATCTTTCATTACAAAGTCCATATTAAAACTTTATTCATTTTATCTTAGCAGTCATGAAGGGAGAGGGGTAGCTAATCCCAAAACAAACATGACATCATATCATTTCACATCATAACTTAACATATCATTGAGTGTGCGACACTTATTTAGGTGATACATATATACATATTTATACTTTCATGCTTTGAAAAACATCATCATCAAAACATGCATAAACTTTCATACCTTAAAAATTTCCATAATATTAGTTCATGTAAAATTTGTAGCGACCCCCTCCCCCCTCCTCTGAGAGGAAAGAGAGGAGAGGAGCGTCACGCATCGTTCGTTCATGCATATGAAGATGGGCCAAAAAAAAAATCAAATCTTAGCTCAACCTTAATGTAGAAATTATCTTATCATTAGCAGCGAAAATATTAAGATTACAACACTCATACAAAAACAAGAAAATCCCCTAAATGTCCTCAATAACAATTCTTAGTTTCTAATAACATCAAAGAAGTACTTAGAATAAATATTGCATCTTAGACTCATCATGGGACCTTGGACTATTCTTGCTTAGTCATCTACATCCTTACTTGGAAGCTCACCTGCTTCATGAGAACTATATAACCATAATGCTTAGTAAGTAAACCACAATAGTTCCACATAAAAACATAATTTCATAAACATACATTACTTTTAGGTTTTTGGGCCCGTAGCATAACGTTAATCTCAAGCAGTCAGAACCCTTAACATTCATTCACAGATGGTCCCTATTTTGGAATATGCTTCCTCAAGGATTTGACCATAAAAACATACATAACATTGGTTGGTTCATGACAACAAGAGAGTTTACATCATACTCATGAAAAATCATCAAAAACATCTTTAAACATATTTATCATAACAACATACATAACTTTAAAATATGCTTTAAAATATACTATTGTTCAAGTGATGCAGTGGAGGGTATACTTACACAAACCATTTACTCATGATCATCTTAGATTCTATACATCATTATTCATTCATTCTTCACATTATATAATATATCCCTTCATATTCCGATAAAGCCATTGAACACCTTCATGATTTTCTATCCTCTCTTTATGCATTCATATGTCTCCTTAAATATTGTGTCCTTAATCTTGTCTTTCCTTTTCTCTTCTTAATTTCTTCCTTATTCCCTCATGGTTCATCCCCTCATTTCTTAAGTCTCACATAAACATCTCTCTATGATGTCTTTCTTTCTTTCTCTATTTCTTTCATTCTCTCGAGTACTCTATCTCTCTCACATTCTTACTCTTAGTAGCAAAATAAAGAAGGAAAAGAAGAATAAGAAGAAAAAACATGAAGATTGAGAGGATTTGTGAGTAAAATGTGAAGAATGAGAGTAATATATAAAAAAAGAAACATAGCCTTCTATATAAGAAACAAATCTTTTATAAAAATAGAATGCATACTCGTGGGAGGGGAAAAGAAACTAAATACGAAAGTCAATGATTCAATAGAGGAAAATATAATGATAGTATCTT
>CAMOHE010048513.1:32427-45985 GCA_946598075.1 Artocarpus hirsutus | reverse complement strand
AGTCAAAAAACATAATGTCATAAATAGGAGTTTAATAAATACTCAGGATTAAGACTGTCAAATATATGATCATCATAGTAATAAATTTGAATACTCTATTTGTAACGGATGATTATCAGAGATTCATAATTTATCTGGTCCAGTCTTATATAATCTCATTATATAAAGTACCTCAAATCCAATGTCTCTACATTAATAGTCCGGATAATGACTATTTCATTCTAAATGAGATTGGACCGCACTTGTAATATTTAATTAAAGATCCCAAACTTTAATTAATTATTACGGACTATTTAGATTATTATCTATAAATTTTATCCCTAAGCATATAACACTTATATGCTAAATTTATAGTCACATAAATAATTATGGAACTTTCTCGATGTTTACAAATGTATTCATAATACATACAAGCAACCAAAATAATAATAAATGCCACTTTATTTATTTATTGTCAAAAAATACAATGCCACAGCTTTTAGGACACCAAACCCAACATGGTTGCCATGCAAGTTTTATCAAGACAATTGGAAGTTAGTTGACACGGATATTTTTAATGGTGGAGAATCGGTTCGGGCACTTAATCATACTCACATTGTGCTTATACCGAAGACGAAAGCCCCTAAAAAGGTTTCGGACTTTAGATCAATTAGTCTTGGTAATGTGATTTAAAAAATCATTACAAAGACTTTGGCTAATTGTTTGAAACTTGTCTTACCGGTTATTATTTCGGATGAGCAAAGCGCCTTTGTTCTTGGTCACTTAATCACCAAAATAATATTGTGGTGTTTGAGACCATATATACTATTAAAAGGAAGACGGGGGGTCGGAATGGGCTTATGGCGCTCAAACTCAGATATGTGCAAAGCTTATGATACGGTTGAGTGGTCTTTTCCACGTGCTATTATGATAAGCTGGGTTTCTCGCGTCAATGGGTGGATTGTGTTACGGATTATGTTATTACGGCCTAATTATCTTTTCTATTAGAAGGTGAACCGGTAGGAAAAATTATCCCTTTCTGGGTACACGTCAAGGGTGTCCTCTATCGCCCTATCTTTTCCTATTGTGTGCGGAAGGCTTCTCGAGTCTCTTAAAAAGAGCAGAACAAGATGGTAAGTTAACGGGGATTGCGACTGCTAGGGAGCGCTGAGGATTAGTCACCTTCTGTTCGCCGACGATAGCTTTGTGTTTGGCAAAGCTAACTTAGATAACTGTCGGGCTATCAAAGAGGTTCTCGAGCTTTATGAACGGTCTTCGGGTCAAGCGATCAACCTATAAAAAATGGTTGTCAGCTTCGATCCGAATCTATGCAACTATACTAAAGGTACAATTCTTTTGGATCTCACCAATGGTGGTTCTCATTATGTTTATTTGGGCCTTACGTCCTTCGTGGGAAAAAACAAATGGAAGGTTTTTAATGATATTCGAGAAAAAGTTTGGAAGAAGTTGCAAGCGTGGATGGGGAAATTGTTTTCGATGGGTGGTGGAGAAGTTTTAATTAAGACCATTGCCTAAGCTACATCTACATATGCCATGAGTGTCTTTAAAATCCTGTCCACTCTTTGCGATGAAATCCATGCAGTTATTTCCCCTTTTTGGTGGAGTGGAGGAGGTGAAGATAAGAATATCCATTGGGGGAACCGGGGTAAATTGTGTCGCTCTAAAGCTCATGGTGGTATGGGCTTTCGGGATTTGCAGGCTTTTAATAGAGCGCTTGTGGCAAATAACCAACCCAACATCGCCAATGGCTCGTGTTCTTAGAGCAAAAATTTTCCAAATTCAGACTTTATGGAAGCAGAGGTGGGACACAATTCCTCGTACATATGGCAGAGCATACTTTGGGGTAGAGGTCTTTTGAAAGAGGGTATTAGATGGAAGATCGTCTGTGGGGAAGGCATAAGAGTCTTCAAAGATCCGTGGCTAACCAAGGCCTACTCTCTTCCGTCCCATTATTTGTCCCTGACCGGAGTTTAAAAATTTATATGTTGATGATCTTATACATGAATGGGGCTGGGACCAGGTGCGTCTTAGAGAGGCCCTTCTGCTCATGGATGTTGAGGCGCTGCTAGGAGAGAGGATTGTAGGATATGGCACTTTGACAAACATGGAGAGTATTCCGTTAAGTCGGGGTACTACGTCGAGATGAGTTTGAAAAGAGTGGAAGGTACGTTGGTGAGTAGTGTGGACCGTGTTTGATGGAGGAAGATATGGAATGCTCAGATTCGTAATAAAGTCAAGATTCAATTATGGCGTTCTTTTCATGATGCCAATCCAACTCGAGTGGCTTTAGTGAGACGTGGGGTGGTGTTTGATAAGACTTGTTCAGTGTGCAGTGTAGTTGTCGAAACCGCTGATCATATTTTTTGGTCTTGTCTGGTTGCTCAGGTCTGGCAGTCTTCGGCTTTATGGACAGTGCTTAAGAAATTTAATGGAAGTCCTTTTGATGCTCTTTGCAATAGGGTGGCTTCTGAGTGTGGGATAGGAAAGTTTTTCAGGGACAATGCTTTTCTCCGGCTGAGATTGTATCATGGTCATGGAGGCAGTTGGGTCATTATTTGCAATGTAATGGCCTCTATTCGGGCTTGCAGAAAAGGGAGCGTGAGTTGAAACAGGGATGGAAAGCTACTGAGAATGGTGTTGTCAAAATCAATGTGGATGCTGCAATTCACAATTCTCTTGACTTCATTGGCATTGGCGTGGCAGAGAGGGATGGTGACGGGGTGGTGTTAGGAGCTGTTGCTAGACAGATTGCCGGACGTTTTATGCCTCATATCGGCAAGTGTTTAGCTGTACAGGATGGGGCAGAAGTAGCAGAGTTCGGTGGTTTTAGAAATTGGGTACAGGATGGGGCGGAATTAGCAGAGTTTCGTGGTTTTAGAAATTGGGTCATTAAATCGGATGCTTTGAATATTATGTGCAGCGTTAGTTCTCCTAATGTTCGGGCTCCAGAGGCTAATATCGTTCATGATATTTGGGTTTTTATCTTAGGCTAGAAGTGGCCATGTTTGTCACATTTCTCGTGAGGGGAATGGTGTGGCCCACTTTTTGGCTAATCACGCTATGTCTAATTGTATTGGTTATGCTTGGTTCGATTGAATGCCCTAGTTAGTGTCTGGGAGCTTTTGTTAAAGCTGATTCAGCTTCCATGAATGAATAAATTCAAGTTTCCCTTCAAAAAAATTACAAGCAAAATAATGCAACCACCATAAATATACAAACAAGAACCATAAATAAATAGAGAATATGGTTGAATCTCCTGCTTCCCAGCAAAATGATATTATAATTATTGAATACGACTGAATTTCCCAGAAAAAAAAAAACAAAAAAACAAAAAAAAAAAAGAGGACCCAGTAGTAATATCCTAAAACAATAGATTGCTGTGCTTTTTACACAGAATCATGTGGGGATTCACTCTCACAAGTTGGCGTTCTTCTCGCTTTAGAATCATCAAGATAGTTTTGATAAATGTAAGAGGCAAAACCCCAGATTGCCATAAGCATAGCAACTATCTTTACACCATTCATCTTGTCATGGAAAACTATCACTGAAGCGATTGGGGTCACAGCCAAAGAGAGAGTACTAATTACATTGGAGAAGAGAGAAGATACCACGAATATCAATCCCACAACACCAACAGAGCAAACCTGCCAAGCCAAGGCCGTCCAAACCAAAGTCATCACATAAGCAAATCCTCCTTTACCAAAGCCATGCATTTCTCCATGCAAACTCCTCCATTCTCCGCTCACAAAAAGACCGATAAGTGAAGCACAAGTGGCGACCAGGGAAGTATAGATTTGCATTTCCAATACCACAGAGAATGTTTCCCTTTTCAGAACCTTCTGGAAAGAAAGCTGCATAAGTGAAAGTAAAAGGGAGTAAAATGCAGAAGCTGCAAGAGTGCAAATGAAGCCAATGATGTGCTTCCCTCTCGAGATTCCTTCTGGTCCTTCCGAGTCATCATTGACTGCAATAAGGGCTGCAGATAGGGATAGGACAACCACCGAGTTGAGAACCAATGCAGTGAACTTCTGAGAATTGACGAAGTACGAGAAAACTGCATTGAAAGCTAATTGGGTGGCACAAATAAGGGAGTAAGTAGAAGCTGAGAGATATAGGAGACCAATGGAATATAACATGTTGTCACCAGCTATAAGCACTCCAAGAAAGAAGTAAATCGAGGCAAGAATTTTGATAGAAGGTGCAGTTGAAGAAGTTGAAGAATGTTTGGAAGAAGGAAGAAAAAAGAGCGGAAGACAGAGGAGAGGGAAGGCTGCAGTTTGCACAAGAGTAGCCATCCATTTACTATTACCACCCTGGTCATAATAAAATCTCCCAAGTATAACAGCGGCTGCTTGACCAACCAAAAGGAAAATTATGTTAAGCGCCACCAAACACCACCACTGCCAGCGCTTGAGTTTAGCAAACATTAGCAGATGAGTTGATGTTTCATCTTTCGATAAGATCGGTTCTTGGTTATCTGCATTGAATGCAACATATTTGTAATGAGATTACAGGCCATACAGGTTTCAGCAATCCCCAACACTCAAATAACTTGGAACGCATTTAAATCAAGAATACTTAATCATAAAACGAGGAACCAAATATGAGCAATGATATAAAGATAGTACAAAAATCAAGAACATCATGAATACACACTTGTCACAATTCTGAAGGTTCTTTAAAATTGAAATGACTATTTAGTCCCAAACTTTTTACACCTTACAACTAATGTTTGGTTTCATGGTGTGTCATGAAACTACTTTTTCACCAATATGTCATTTTTCACCAAATATTGTGACATTCACTGAGAACACTTTATGCTTACATTCTTAAGTGTTTTTTAGTAAAGCAGGTTCATGTCGGAGCCACAACCAATGCAGATGGTATTGCTAAAGTAGTTTGAAAGGTAGGACAACAAGTTGTACGCTTTTCATGATACAGATTGCAATTCGGACTGTGCTTAAACAAAGAGACACGCTACTGCAAACACAAACTTGCAGGCATATATAGAGAGTTAATGTTAGATTATATACATAAGTATCCTCCATGAACTAATAATCTTGGACTTTAACGTTTAGATTTCAAGATATAATTGAAATGTAAGCAAACTTATGTGTTTAGCAAAGTTTGCTTTTAATCGAACTTTGTTTCAGATTATATTGGCTGACTGAGTTGCCTTTATGGCTTGGGCCAGTTTTAGCCTCCTTGAATGAAAGTTTTTTCCAAACAGAAGAACTCAATTTCACGTATTTGGATTTTATAAATCTCCTACAATTACAGAGCCACATTTGGACATTCACATGAGGTTTGGATTTTCCCATTAAAGTTTCCTTTTTTCTGTCTTCTTTAAAATTCTTTAGGCTCTTTCATTATGCATCAAAAGAGAGAAAGTTTCAACATGTCAATAAAGCAGGTCCCTATAAATTAGATTTCATAGACATGTAAGCGCGAGGGCCTTTCAATGATACCCATCTCTTAAAAGTAAATATACTATTCAATGGTTCAGCACAAAATTGAATAAAAAAACAAACAAAAACGTGTCGGAAAAAAGTAACATACTTAATAGTTATAAAAAATTCCACTAAACAAAGCCAAGCTAACCGTGTCATTTATTTTGCTCTGCTCTTCAACATCACGGAATATAATATATAAACACCGAACAGAGTCAAGGATTTGCTTTTGAAGAATTACGCATCAAAGAAAAATAAATAAAACCCAAGTCAAATTTCATCAAACAAAGCAAGAAGAGAGAACCTAGGATTTGTTTCTGATGAAATACGTATCAAAGAAAATGAACAAAACCCAAGTCAAGTTTTATCTAACAACACAAGAGGGGAGAGAAAGAAAGAACCTGTCATGTTGTTTATGGTCGGACGTGGTGAGAAAGTTTTGACGTAGAAGAAGCTCGCCCCTTCAGAAGACAAACTAAATAAGAAGATGACAATCAAAGTCAAAGCCCAATAAAAGAATCACAAAAGGGAGATACAGACGAAAACCCACCAAAGCGAAAGAGACGAATCCGCCAAAAAGGGACAAGCCCAGCGAGAAAAGGCAAATGCCCTCTCCAAAACCGAAACACACCACTACCTCTTATTGACTCGGAGGAAATCAGTTTTTTTTTTTTTTTTTTTTTTTTACAAGGGTGGGGAATACGGCGAAGTTAAGGTGACTCGAACTCAGTGGAGGCGGTTTCAACGAACTAATCACAAAAGGGGGAATGCGGCCAAATTGGTAGAGACCACGGATTTTATAGAAGTGGTTGCTCCTACATGTCAAGAAATCAATTTTTTTTTATTAGAGAATAATCGGATGCTTTTGATGAAATCAATTTAAAAATGGATAAATTTTACAAATTTTCCAAAAACTATGTCATTTATGTCCATATACCCCATAAACTTTAAGACCCCCTTTGAATTATAATATTTCTCTATATTCACCGCCAAACTTTGAAACATATTCTTTTTTTGGATAGAATTGATGAATTTCGTTTGATTTAAGATTAGATATGATACTTAAGAGTTAATATGAACGTATTTTCCACTTTAAATGAACTGGTTGAATATCAAACTCTCGTATATTCTATCTTTAGAGTACATGCTCAAAAGAAAAAAAAGGGAGAAAAGTGGAGAACATAATGTAATTCAAGTTAATTTTTTAAGGGTTTTGAGTAAACTAATGAATTTATCATTTTAATGAGCGTAACAAGTATTTTTTGTAGAAAAAAATAATACATTTCAAAGTTTAGGATGATTATATAGTTATATTATAGTTTAGGATGTACAACAAGTACGTTATAAAGTTTAAGGACATTTTAACATAAGTGACATAGTTTAGGAGGAATTCATGAAATTTATACATTTAATTTAATATCACCACCGACCTTTTCTTTCTTTCTTTTTTTAGGGATATCATGCACGACTTATGCTCTACTTGTTTCTCAATTTATTTTTTTGTTCCTAAATATATTTGAATGTGAAAAACTTGTTATAATGTTATCATTCATGGACTTTGTGGACAAAAGAAAATAAAAAAATGGACAAAAATATCCTCAATTGGACCGAATTCATTTTTGAAATTTTTTTCTTGAGAAAGATTTTTGAAAAAACATTTTAACATTTTAGAAAACATAAAATGCAAGATCCTTTTTTTTTCTTTTTGTTGTTTTGTTTTTTGATTTTTTATGTTTTTAAATCTATAAAAATATTTTTCCCAAACTTTGTTTTGCCTTTTTTTATTCACAGGGATAAAATTTGAGTAAATTTTTTAAATTTAATTAATGCTTTTATAGCTTTCAAAAACAGAATGACAGATTGAAAAATAATTAAAACTAAGAGGTATAATTATTTAATTAATACTAATAGTTTATATACATCATATAAATTAACCCTACATTACCAGAGTTTTAGAAATAACAGTGATGTTTGGTAGTTTTGAAGGGAAAAAAAGAGGGAGGAGGGAATTCCCCTTCCCCAAGTTAAAAAAAAATCAAAAAGAGAAAAAAAAAATCCTTGAGAAAAAAGGAGGAAAAAATGGACTTTTTTGACACGTAGAAAAATTTAAATTAATCATACAAAATCAACTACTAAACTGTTTGTTAGATATTATAAGCTTTATTTAGTAGAAATTTTACTTAAATTATAAAAGCATAAAACCATCATGAAGTTTTTTAAAAGATGATATCAATATGTACATATAAGGCTTTTCTACTATTTCTTCAGGACACACAACATAACATATAAAAGCAAAAAAAAAAAAAGATTGTAATTAAACATAACATCGGTTTTGCGAAGGGATAATATCAAAAGATTTATGTGTTTTCAACATAACAAATAATACGGTTACACCTTTCAAATGTCAATGATCAGTTCAATGAATCTCATCCTATGTTTTTCAATTTACTTGTTATAATAGAGGGATGGTCAGAAAACCCACATAAGATAAATATATACATATATATATATATATATATATATATAATATGATAATCTCTAATACACACATAGACACATGTTAAGATAAATATACTATAATAGACACATCTTAATATACAAATTAGGTTATAAGGATAAAAGAAAAAATCACTAAAAAAAAAAAGAAAGAAAAATAGAGGAAGGGGGGTACAATGTTATTATATATAAGAAACTGAAAGACCATTTAGTGTGTCAATTGAAAGTTTAAGGCTCAAAATGTGATAATTGCTGTTTTTCATAGGCCAAAAATAAAATTAACCCTACTAAAAACCTTTTCATTCTTATTGGAGTAAAATCAAGATTTTACAATTTATGCTTAACAAATAATATTAGAGGAATTAGTGAAACAATCAAATTACATGGTGCCAAACTCTATTTTTAAGCCTCGCAGACTAAAACTGTAGTTTTCTAAGGAAATACTACTTATTAAAAAAATAAAATAAAAAGAAGATCTCTTTGTTTTTTTGTAATTTACCTTTGTAAGACTTCAAAATAAAGTTGTTCACTAAAAAATTAAAAAAAAAAAAGAAGAAGAAACCTTTCCGTAAAAGGTTGAACTTGTGACTGACGCAATGATCTTCCACCCTTTAGATTCCCCCACATTACTTTGCCTATTACAGAAGATAAGTCTGGAAAAAGAGAGTAAGATGCGCCTAATAATTTAGCCAAAGAAAAAGTATGTCTAATTATCTTTTTTATTTTCGCTTCTTTAAAAGGAGAAAAAAAAAAAAAGAGTTCAATGATCTTTTCAAAATAAAAACTTAAATAATTTTAGTCAAAAAGTTATCAAAGGAGTAACGTGGTGCTCGGCACGGCCCATTTACTTGAATGTATATGCCAAATTCGCAAGTTCCTACCGGACACCCATAGGTTCTTACTTTTATATGCCATTTCATATTGTACTTTCGTATTTTGTCTCACAAAAGTCACGGATGGCTTGATCATGCTAGTGCATTTAATTTTATATTGACCCATTGAATTATTTACTTGATATTTTGAGAAAATAATTTGGATACAAATAAGAAAAATAATATTGGAATAGACAAAAAATTAAACTCAGATATATAATAAGAAAAAAAATTGTCATGTATGTGAACTGTTTGTTTTATTTTTAAAATTGTTCCATTCATTTATAGCAATTAGAAAGCAACAATATAGGCTACGCAGTTTTCACATATTTGATATTATGATTCTAGAAAGCAAAGAGATGAATAAATAAAAATATATTTAATTTATGTAGAAAAAGTATCATGTCTTGTGTGTCTGGGTGTTGTTGTGTGGTGCTTGAGGGTTGGGTCTACTAATCGTGTCAAATCATGCTTAGTCCAACACGCTCAATGCTTAAACCCACAATGAGCCTTGGGACGGAGTTATATTTGGGAAGAGAATACTAATTTTAGATAGTTGATATTAAAACATATCAAGGTTTTTGAAAAATTTGAGCTTAATTTTCACCTAAGAATGACATGTATACATGACCAGAATTAAAAAGCATGGATATTATTATTTTGGGATCTCGAATTTTAAAAATCATTGTATCATTATCCTATGGTTTAAAAAATACTAAAAAAATATCTTATAGTTTATGAAAACATTGTTGTAGTATCCTAAACCTTTTTTTGACCTCTCAAATATCCATAATAACCCTTTTTGACCTCTCAAATGACCCCTTTTTTGAAACATATCAAGGTTTTTGAAAAATTTAAGCTTAATTTTCACGTAAAAATGACACATATAGATAGCCAGAATTAAAAAATATAGATATTACTATTTTGGTATCTAGAATTTTAAAAAACATTGTATTTGTATCCTGTGGTTTAAAAATTATTAAAAAAATATGTTATAGTTTATGAAAACATTGTTCTAGTATCCTAAACCCTTTTTTGACCTCTCAAATATCCATAATACCCTTTAGAGAAATATTAAAAAATAAAAATCAATTACTATTTCCACAAAAAAAAAAAAAATCAACAAGACATCGAGCTCAACCTTGGTCATCGTCCTTGGAAATAAGTGGCTTCTGCAACACCACCGGCTTGAGCTCTATACACCAATCTCCCCAAAAGTTGGAGAATCAGCACGTTGACCGATCCCCTTTTAACCCTCCACCTATGGCCGGATCTGGCCCGCTACGCCTGAGAAGAGTAGCGTCAGGTTCGCCGTCCTTGGCCGGCGTGTTTATCCCACGATGGACGAAGGAAGGACAATGTCGATGTAATATGGGTACTTGGAGGCTCTAATAGAGTTTCGCGGACTGATTTAATTCAATGTGAAATATTTCTGAGAAAATCTATATCTTCAAGAACTAGAAAATGAAAAAGAAAGAGGAGAGAAGACGGAGCTTCAAAGAACAATTGTTGCTAAGTATTATTTCTGTTTATTGTGAGTAATAAAAGGTCAAATATTAAAAGCCTATTATTACAAAACTAACCACTAGTTGTAACAGAATGAGGTCTTATCTAATAACTGACTAAAGAGAGATTACATTGCATGAGTTCTGACTTAAGCTATGCCACAACACTAACTACATATTCAGTTTAGTATGATTATCTTCAACTTTGAGTTTGTGTCAGGTTGAGCCAAACTTGGAACTCGAGCATGATTTAGTGAAAACATCTGCTATTTAATCAACAGAAAGAACATGTTGTACTTTAAGTTGTTTTTGCAGGACATTCTCAGGAACAAAGCAAATATCTATTTCAATATGCTTGGTCCGAGCATGCAACATAGGATTTGCAACAATCTGAACTGTGCTAAGATTATCACACCACACCACACCACACCACCGGAGTTCTTGGAATAGAAACTTTCAGCTCAGTGAGAATAGACTGAATCCAAGTGATTTCAGTGACCGAGCTAGCCAAACTCTAATATTCTGCCTTAATAGATGACCTAGAAACAATCTGTGTCACAAGTGATGAGATTCTTGCCAATATACACACAGAAATGATAAGTGGATCTTCTATCCTCTGTGTCTGTGGCCCAATCTATGTCACAAAAACCTAACAACATCCAGATATTGCATAGAACTGTTGGGTTTGGTGCCCTAAAAGCTATGACATTGTATATATTGTTAATAAATAAATAAAATGACATTTGTTATTATTTTGGTTGCTTATATGTGTTATGAATATATTTATAAACATCGAGAAAATTTCATGATTATTTATGTCACTATAAATTTAGCATACAAGTGTTATATGCTTAGGGATAAAATTTATAGATAATAATCTAAATAGTTCGTAAAATTAATTAAAGTTTGGGATCTTTAGTTAAATATTACAAGCACGGTCCAATCTCATTTAGAATGAAATAGTCATTATTTAGGCTATTAATGTAGAGACATTGGATTGGAGGTACTTTATATAATGAGATTATATAGGACTGGACCAAATAAATTATGAATCTCTAATAATCATCCGTTACAAATAGAGTATTCAAATTTATCACTATGATGATCATATATTTGATAGTCTTAACCCTGCGTATTTATTAGACTCCTGTTTATGACATTATGTTTTTTGATTTGCTTGGTAAGATTTGTTTTAGCACAGATCATAATTTAGCATCTTGGAAATATAATGTAATAAGTGGCTGGGAATAATATTATACAGATATAGAATCCATTCCTTCCCTATGAAAGGTAGAAAAATAGTTCTCTTGAGTGATGATTCGAGGTTTAAACAGTAGAGCGCTCGTTCATAATAAGATTATGAATTAACTGTTCATTATAGGATTATTGGAACTCAAGGATAAAGATATAGTAAGAGAGGTAAACGGAGATTGAACCTAGCTCTTATTATGAACTATTTATGGAGGACTGACTTATATGTAATGATAATATCAATGTACTACTCGCTAATTTTCTTTGAGTAATTTTACGAAAACCTCAAGAGTTCAGTTTCAGGTTTTTAGTGGAGTAACACTGAAAATAATAAACTTGGCACATTAATTAAAGAGTTTAATTAATTGTCAAATTTATTGGAGCTTGAGTTATAGGTCTAGAGGTCCCCAATACCACCTCTGTAACATTATATTGGATTTATGCATAGAATGAATTATACATAATTAGTTTAGAATTATTGAATTCTGAATTAATTATTTCACACTTGAATTATTAATGTGATACAAAAAAATGTTCTCTGTGACACATAATGTAATGTGATAAATGTTGTCACATTTAATTAAGAGTTCTTCTCTAAAAAAAACGTTAAGTTCGTTTACGTAAACGATTTTAATATATATATATATATATATTTTAAAAGAATCAAATCGTGATTCTGTTAATAAAAATAAAAAATAAAAATTGAGGAAAAGGAAAGTTAAAAGGTTACAATCCTATAAAATATATACTTTCTCTATATATGTGATATGGTGGTTATTTTAAATTAAAAATCAATTGAAAAATGACTAATGGCTCAGATATAAAAAGGGAGATATAACAGTTATCTCAAGAGTTTTTTTCATTCACGTAACTTTTGCAAAATATTCAGAGAGAAAAACTGAGAGTTCTTCTCTGAAAAAAAAGTCTGCTATCTCATGTGTTGAGTACGTAGCAGATTCAGAAAAGTGTGAGGACAATTTATTCTTACAGTTTGACGCCCACTCGTCTTTCCATTGGTGTGGAGGCCTAGATTGGAAGATCGTGATGTCAAAGAAGAAAGCTAGGATACCCTGAAAGTCTTCAAACGGTTAGTAAAATTTCTAAAGCTTTCTATTGTTAGTTAAAATTATATATCTATTCCCGATGAATAAAGTTTTCAGAAAATTGTTTGTCAATGATCCATCTCTTCCGCTACTTTTCATATTTTAATTTCAATAAATGGCATTAGAGCGGGTTATAGCATATATAATTTTAATTAACATGATTTTATTTTGATAATATCATGTCTTTTTATGCATGTTTGTGGGCATTATACATTTTTGTAATTTTTATTCATGTGACGAATGGTTATTTAATGAATGGATTTTTGATCGTTGATTATATGGTCATTTTGGATTGATAATTTTATTTTCAGTTTGATTAGATCAAATCTGTGTAAGCCCATAAGGGAGCATAGGCTTTTTGTAATTTATCATTTTTATTATTATTATTATTTTTCTCTCCTCTCCTTCACCTGCTACACGTGAAGCGATGAAGAAAAAGAAGTTCATTGGATCTTTTGGCCCAGTTGAGAACTTTAGGCCTATCAAATTTCAAAGGTAACCCAGCAATTATTGCACAGCAAACCAGTTGATCAAGACTACAACATTGGAGCAGGGAATTATATATAAATTACATGAAGACCTTTGTAATTTATTTATTTTTTTATGGGTTGTAATTTAATTATCCAAAAGGACCCGGTTAAAAATCTACTGTTTATTTTCATGCTTTATTTTCATGAGATGATTGTGATAACATGTTCATGCATTATAACATGTCATCTAAGAAAGTACCCACTTATAGTTATTGTAACATGACATGCATACACTTGCATATTATCTTTTTTATAAAAGTGTTTATAAAATAATTTAATATGTGTTAGAATTAATTTAATGAGATTAAATTAATTGGGTTAGTTTTATAAAATCTTAATTTATTAATCAAC
>CAMOHE010048513.1:0-32407 GCA_946598075.1 Artocarpus hirsutus | reverse complement strand
ACCATCCTTGAGTCATTTAATGAGTTGGGGTTGCACAACACATGTCCTTAACAAGGAAGCTTGTCACACCCCGGAGTACGGGAGGTGACGTGGTAGGTTAATTAAGCTAATTAAATAGAAATTTAATTTGAACACAGGTTAAAGAGGTTGATTAGTTATAAAAGATGTAATAATTTAAAATCTTTTTTTTTTAAAAACCAATGATAAAAATAATAAATCTAACAAATAAAAATTACAAGGTGATTATTAAGAAAGATATAATAAAATAGGAAAAAGGAGAGAGACGAGTTGGGTTCCACTGGCCCCCAACTTGTGCACACATATATAGTAGCGACAATATTAAATTACAACCACAGTCCAAAATAAATGTAAAAGTTATAGTTATACATGCCTTGTTTTCTTTATGATCCAAAACACCTACTTGGTTCTCCTATGACTCGTTGGTCTGATCAATGGACTCTTCTCCAATCCTAAGCTGAAATCCACCTTGTGGGGAAAGATTTTAAAACAAATAAACGTGAGTGAAAGGCTTAGTAGGACTATATTTTACAAATAGATATTTAATTGAAATACAATTTTACTTTTTCAACAAATAATAGAAAACAGAGTTAAAGAAATAAAATCATGTAAATGTATCTTTTAAAAATAGTCCATCTAGAAAGCACCTTTATATTCTATTCTGGGCAAACCATATTTATATCACCACCGAAATAGCTCAGCTAGGTTTCGGGACCTGCCCCCAAGGTCGCGCACTACACGACCCGATCTCTGATATGGCATCATACCCTAAAATATATATACATATCTTTCTATAATTATTAAAATTTCTATTTACCAAATATAGTCATTTACATTTATTATGATGTTTATTATAAAATCCACCTCAATTTTACTGTTTATAAAATTAGTCAATAAAAATCCTTTTTCAGTCAACCATTGAAAATATTTTGTTAAAAATTCTTTTGAGGTCGAAATCCTTTGAAAACTAGGTTATCACGAAAGAGGGGTAGAAGTCCTACCTCAAAACTCATGTCGGTGTCCCACACCATAGTCCCGGTCTGCTACATGTTAGCTCTGCGGAACCACAAACAACCTTAAACACAAAATAACTAAGTCTTTCAGTAGCTAGCTCGAGATATCCTATGTTACTAAACTACCTCCTGGTGTCCTAGTATGCCATTCAAGTTTGTATGATCATATTGTATCGTTAAAATCTCAATCGAGGTTCAAAACGGTGAAAACAGGTGAAAAATAATAAATTTTTACCATACCTGGTCGGCTTGCCAGTCGCCTTGGTTCGACTGACAGAATTGTACAGTTCGGCCTACAGAAAAACCAAGTCTGATCGGCCAAACATTTTTAGGTTCGGCCTGCCGATCTTATGAATTTGGCTTGCTAAACTCATGAATCCAGCCTGCTAAACTGGAAAATTCTAGAAATTTTCAAGCATGGGTGGGTTCTCGGCCTCCCGAGCCTAAATCTTCATTTCAACCTATTTTTCTCAGTTCTCAAGCATGGTAAACATCTATGGATGATAGGAAAACATTATAAAACACTTTTGAACCAATTTAAACAAGATTTGGGCAAAGATTTTGAAAAATCCCAAAAATAGAGAAAAAAGGAGAAAAATAGAAAATCTTGATTCAAATATGTTTTTGATCAAACAAAGCTTAGATTCTAGATGTTCTAAGTTCCTCCAATTTAGATTGGATGTTTTCTAAGCTCAAATAAGCTTCGATTTCAAAATGCAAGAAAAATTAAAAAAATTGAAAAAGTTTTAAAATTCAAAAACTAACATTGGATTCGAGCTTCAAATCGTGTTTGTGGTTGCTAAATTGTGTTTCCAAGCTTCCAATCTAGCTAAGAAGCAAGGCTTAAGCTTGAATTTTTGAATAAAATGTGAGAGGGAAGAAAGAGAGAGGGACGGGCAGAAAGAATGAGAGAGAATGGGAGTGAAGGAGAGAGAGACGAGAGAGTGAGTGAGAATGAGAGGGAGAAGGAGAGATAAATAAAGAGAGAAGGGACAGTTGGTTGCACAAAAAACGTGTACAGTAGCACACTGTTTTCAAATGGGACATACTTGGTATTTGTCAAATTGTTTTGTTTCAAAATTTAAAATAACAATTAAAATAATTAAAAGTAATTAAAAATTCATTAATTAATCAAAAGCAACTTTAAGTTGGAAATTTCACAACATAATCAAATTAAGTTTAAAATATTCTTTATAGCACACTAATCTATCATTTTACTCACTAATATCACTTAATTAATTTCGGGGCGTTACAACTCTCCACCCCTAAAAGAAATTTCGCCCTTGAAATTTACAAATCAATTTAAAAACAAAACAAATGTAGATACAACTCCCGCATACTTGATTCTAATTTCCAAGTGGCTTCATCAATCCCATGATGCTGTCACACGACCTTTACTAATTGGACATCGCGATGATGTAAACTAATTACTTTTCGATCAACAATCTGAATTGGCACTTCTTCATATGTCGTGTCTTCCTAAATCTGTACATCGTGGAATGAAATTATCTTATCTTGCTCAGGTAGACATTTTTGAGGCATCGACACGTGGAATACATCGTAAACATGAGAAAGTTCAGGAGGAAGATCTAGGCGATAGGCAACCACACTGACACGCTGAGTGATTTCGAGCTGTCCAATATACCTTGGTGCAAGATTACCACTTACTCTGAATCACATGATGCCCTTGCAAGGCAATACCTTCAAGAGAACAAAGTCTCCTACCTCGAATTCCAAGGGTCGACGTCTTCTATCCGCGTAACTCTTCTGTCGAATATGAGCTACCTTCAATTGGTCTCAAATTATGGCGACCTTCTCATTGTTGTCACAGATCTCATCTGGCCTGAGAATAATCCTGTATTCTAGCTCAACCCAACACACTGATGACCGACACGGTCGTCCATACAGTGCCTCAAATGGTGCCATACCAATGCTCACTTGATAGTTGTTGTTGTATGCAAACTCTGTCAGATGCAAATATTTCTTCCAGTTTCATTCGAAGTCTAATATACATGCACGCAACATGTCCTCGAGAATCTAAATAACCTGCTCAGATTGTCCATCGATTTGAGGATGAAATGCTATATTGAAATTCAAATCTGTACCCAAGGCCTCTTGAAAGCTCCTCCAATACTTGGCATTGAATCTGGTGTCTCTATCTAATGTGATGGACAAAGGAACCCTATGCAATCTCACTATGTTTTGTAGGTACAATTCTTTGAGAACCTTTCTCGAGCATGTCGAGCTGAACGGAATGAAATGCACCGACTTTGTTAACCTGTCGACCATGACCCATATTGCATCATGCCTTTGTTTAGTCCTCGGCAAACCGGTAAGAAAATCCATCATGATATACTCCCATTTCCAACCTAGAATAGGAAGTGGTTGAAGCTAACCTACTGGCTTCTGATGCTTGGCTTTCACCTGAATTCAAATCGTACATTTGGCTACGTATTCCCGTACATCCTTCTTCATATCTCTCCACTAATATTATCTCTTCAGATCACAATACAACTTTGTGCTCCCTAGATGAATGGCAAACTGAGACTTGTGAGCTTCATCCATTACGGCCTTCATCACTTAAGCAATTACTGGAACTACTAGACACTCCCTAAAGTACAACGATCCATCCGCATGTATCCTCCATTCTTCGAATTGTTCTCCATTTTGAATCTGCATCTAGATTCCCCATAAATGCAGATCTTGGCACTGATTCTACTTCACCATTTGAACAAGAGTTGGGGTCGTCTCCATGTGATACACCGAAACTCGTTCATAGTCCTCATAGAACTGTAGCTCATATTCACTCACTGTTGCATCTCTTTTCCAATCTTCAAGAGCCAAACAAGCGAGAATTCCTGAAGATTTCCTACTGAGGGCATCAGCGACCACATTAGCTTTCCAGGATGATATTGCAGTGTGAAATCATAATCCTTCATGTACTCCATCCATCTTTGTTTCAAATCCCTTTGAGTGAACAAGTACTTCATACTCTTGTGGTCGAAGAAAACCTGAAATGTCATCCCGTACAAATAACATCTCATATCTTCAACACGTGAATCACCACTGCGAGCTCTAAGTCGTAAGTAGGATAATTTTGCTCGTGAGGTCATAGTTGTCTCGATCCATACGCCACCATGCATCCGTGTTGCATCAATACACATCCAAGTCCGTGTGTTAACGCATCTATGTAAACCTCATACGGCTCGTCACTGTTGGGGATAATTAATACTAGAGCTGAGGTCAACTAATTCTTCAACTCTTAAAAAGCGAGCTCACATTCTGCATCCCACTCGAACCTAACATTCTTCCTTATCAATCTTGTCAACGGTGCTACTATCTTTGAGAAATCCTTTACAAACTTCCTGTAGTACACTGCAAGTCCTACAAAACTATGAACTTCTGCCACATTCCTCGATCGTTTTCATTTCACTATGGCTTTAAACGAATCCACTGAAATACTATGCTTAGAGATGACATGACCTAAAAACTTAACTTTCGTCAACCAAAATTTGCACTTTTCCTTTTTAGCGTATGACTGGTGCTCCCGTAGAGTCTGAAGCATGATCTTAAGGTGCTGTTCATGCTCCTCCCAAGTCTTAAAGTAGACCAAAATGTCCTCAATGAACACGATCCCAAACTAATCCAAATAATGACTGAATATCCAGTTCATCAAACCCATGAAAGCTGTCGGAGCATTTCTCAATCCAAACAGCATCACCAAAAACTCAAAGTCTCCATACTGGGTCCTGAAAGCTGTTTTGGGGATGTATTCTTCTTTGATCCTAAGTTGATGGTATCTCGACTGCAAGTCTATCTTTGAGAAATACCGCGAACCTCCCAACTAATCAAACAGTTCATCGATCTTGGGCAGAGGATACTTGTTCTTCACAGTAACCCGACTTAGCTACCGATAATCTATGCACAACTTAAGAGTTTCATCATTCTTCTTAAAGAACAAAACCGGTGCTCCCCACAATGATGTACTATTCTAGATGTATCCCTTATCAGCAAGCTCCTAAAGCTGCTTTCTTAATTCCTTTATCTCTACCGGAGCTATCCGATAAGGTGCTATAGAAATTGGTGTTGTTCCTAGAAACAACGCCATACCAAATTCGATCTCCCGATGCAGTGGTAATCCTAGCAATTCATCGGGGAAGACATCTTCAAATTTGTCTACCACTGGGATCGCTACATTCCTTCTCGAAGCATTGGGCTCTCTTTTTAGATTCATGAGGAAGGCGTAACAAGCTAGATTCTTCTACCCTCCAAGACATGTCTTTAAGAGATGCTCACTCATTAGCCAATCACCACCACCCTGGTAAGTAAGTGATTGTCGTCCCCCTATCGGATATTAGGGTCACTTTCCTAAGATGACAGTCTACAACTACATTGTATCTGGACAACTAGTTTATCCCTAGGATTACGTCGTATGGACTCATGGGGATTATAATCAAATCACTTTTCAAAATCTCATCCTTGATCTTCATTTTACAGTCTTTACAAATAAAATTCATGCACACCTGCCCCAAGGGCGAAGCTATAACTAAGGGTTCGTTAAACTCTTTTATTCCTAATCCCAATCCCAAGGCATGTATAAAAGATCTTGAAATGAGAGAATAATTGGCACCAGTATCAAATAACATGTGTGCTAAAGACTAAGAAACTAGAATCGTACCATCTACAACTGCATTACTAGTCTGGGCATCCGAACTTCTGATGTCATGGTGTGAACTTGCACTGGAGCTTTCCCTTTTCCTCTACCAACATTGCCAGGTCCTAGGTTAGTTGGCCGATATTGCTGCAATGGGGTTGACTGCACACTGGTTGTACTCAACACTCGATACTGAGGGGTATTGCATTGGAAATTCTACAGTTGATGTCCCTAGGCTGGATATGATAATTACTGGGCAGAGAACTGATGGAACTGAAGTTGAGGTAATTGCTCAGGCTGAGGTAGAGTCTGAGGCTGACCTGAAGTCCTAGGCAAGCACTCCTGATTGGATAGTTCCTTTTGATGTGTCCCGGCTGCTAGCAATAAGGGCAATGAAAGCTGTAGGGGTTACTACGCCTGCTGATTAATGAACTGCTGCTACCGCTGTTCACACTACCTTGTTTATTCTTTCCCAGAGTTGGTTGACTATTGGTGCTCCTTCTGTCACTCCTTTGTGGTCCTCCTGACATCTTGGCTTGATCTTCATAGTATTGCAAATAGTCATTTTCCACTGATATTGTTGCTGACACAAGCTTTCTAAAGTTCCTAAGTCATAGGGCAACCACCTGTTAGCGAATAGAAGCCTTAAGTCCATCTTGGAATTTGATGCACTTCTCACGCTCTGATGCCACTGTAGATGGAGCAAACTTGGCCAGCTCGTTAAAGTTTGCCTCATACTCCCAGATTGACATTTCACCCTGTTGCAACCTGCAAAACTCAGTCGCCTTTTGGTCTCTATATCCTTATGGAAAGTAGCAATCGTAAAACAACTCTTTGAACCTGTTCCAACTGATGTTACCATTGTTTTCCAAGCGTTTAGCTTACTTCCACCAAGAATTAGCACCACCTTTAAACTTATATGCTGTAAAATCCACACGATATTCCATTGGCATGCCAAGAGTATCCAAGTGTTTCACAATTGAGTCTAACCAGTGTTCTATCACTTGAGGGTCCCTTTTTCCGTCGAAGGTTGGAACAGATGCATTCCGGTGACTAGCCTTAGAATCCTTCGGTCTTGCCCTTGCTACCATCTGCCGGAATGCAGCAAACATGGCCCTTATCATGCCTTCATCATTCCCAACTCAGCGTCAACTGTCGAATGACGTCTAGGTGCCATTCTCTCACTTTTGAAAACAAAATTTTGGACTATCAATGGTGTTTCATTGTTGTACCTATGTGTGCATAATTCCCAAGATTCATAACCTTGAGCTTTGATACCATTTAGTCACGCCCCGAAGTATGGGAGGTGATGTGGTAGGTTAATTAATTTAATTATATAGAAATTTAATTTGAACACAGGTTAAAGAGGCTGATTAGTTATGAAAGACGTAATAATTTAAAATCTTTTTTTAAAAACCAATGATAACAATAATAAATCCAACAAATAAAAATTACAAGTGATTATTAAGAAAGATATAATAGAAAATAGGAAAAAGGAGAGAGACGCGTTGGGTCCCACTGGCCCACAACTTGTACATACACATATAGTAGCGACAATATTAAATTACAACCACAGTCTAAAATAAAAGTAAAAGTTATAGTTATACATGCCTTGTTTTCTTTATGATCCAAAACACCTACTTGGTTCTCCTACGGCTCGCTGGTCTAATCAATGGACTCTTCTATGATCCTAAGCTATTTTAAAACAAATAAAGGTGAGCAAAAGGCTCAGTAGGACTATATTTTACAAACATATATTTAATTGAAATATAATTTTACCTTTTCAAACAAATAACAAAAAATAGAGTTAAAGAAATAAAATCATGTAAATGTATCCTTTAAAAAAAGTCCGTCTAGAAAGTACCTTTATATTCTTTTCTAGGCAAACCATATTTATATCACCAACAAAGTGGCCCAACTGGGTTCCAGGACCTACCCTTAAAGTCACGCACTACACGACCCGATCTCTGATGTGGCATTATGCCCTAAAATATATATATATATATATATATATATACATATCTTTCTATAATTATTAACATCTCTATTTACCAAATATATTCATTTACATTTATTATGAGGTTTATTATGAAAACCACCTTAATTCTACTGTTTATGAAATCAGTCAATAAAAATCCTTTTTTAGTCAACCATTGAAAACATTTTTGTTCAAAATTCTTTTGAGGCTGAAATCCTTTGAAAACTAGGTTACCAAGAAAGAGGGAAAAAAGTCCTACCTCAATACTCGTGTCGGTATCCTACACCATAGTCTCGGTTGGCTACACGTTAGCTCCGCGGAACCACTAACAACCTTAAACGCACAATAACTAAGGCTATCAATACCTAGCTCGAGATATCCTGTGTTACTAAACTACCTCATGGTGTCATAGTGTGTCATTCAATTTTGTAAGATCATATTGTATCGTTAAAATCTCAATTGGGGTTCAAAACGGTGAAAATGGGTGAAAAATAACAAAATTTCACCATGTCTGGTCGACCTGCCGGTAGCCTTGGTTCGGCCTACCGAACTGTACAATTCGACCTGTCAAAAAACCAAGTCTGGTCGACCAAATATTTTCAGGTTCAGCCTACCGGTCGTATGAATCCAGCTTGTCGAACTCATGAATCTGGCATGCCAAACACGAAGTTTGGCCTGCCGAACTGGAAAATTCTTAGAAATTTTCAAGCACAGATTCTCAGCCTCTTGAGCCAAAATCTTCATTTCAACCTGTTTTTCTCAATTCTCAAGCATGGTAAACATCTATGGATGATAGGAAAACATTATAAAACACTTTTGAACCAATTGAAACAAGATTTGGACAAAGATTTTGAAAAATCCAAAAAATAGAGAAAAATGAAGAAAAATAGAAAATCTTAATTCAAATCTGTTTTTGATCAAACAACGCTTAGATTTTAGATGTTCTAAGTTCCTCCAATCTAAATTTGAGGTTTTCTAATCTTAAATAAACTTAGATTTGCAAGAAAATTGAAAAAATTGAAAAAGTTTTAAAATTCAAAAACTAACCTTGGATTCGAGCTTCAAATCGTGTTTGTGGTTGCTAAATTGTGTTCCCAAGCTTCCAATCTAGCTAAGAAGCAAGGCTTAAGTTGGAATTTTTGAATAAAATGTGAGAGGGAAGAAAGAGAAAGGGATGGGCAGAAAGAATGAGGGAGAATGGCAGTGAAAGAGAAAGAGACGAGAGAGTGACTGAGAATGAGAGGGAGAGGGAGAGATAAATAAAGAGGAAGGGACAGTTGGTTGCACAAAAACCATGTGCAGCAGCACACTATTTTCAAATGGGACATACTTGGTATTTGTCAAATTATTTTGTTTCAAAATTTAAAGTAACTATTAAAATAATTAAAGTAATTAAAAATTCATTAAATTAATCAAAAGCAACTTTAATCTGGAAATTTCACAAAATAATCAAATTAAGTTTAAAATATTCTTTATGACACACTAATCTATCATTTTACTCACTAATATTACTTAATTAATTTCAAGGCGTTACAAAGCTAGGCAGTTGAACACTATTCAAAAGTTTACATTTTTGTAGGATATCTTAAAGGAACAAAAGATGGATTTTTTTATAATCCAAAAAAAAAAATCTTGGGTTTCCATACATGCAATGTTGCTCAACACTTAAAGCCTCAAAGCAAGCTGGTGCTTAAAGAATTGGGGATTGTTTAGGATTAGTCTAGAGGTTCTACTTATGGACAAAGATCCATATGTAACAGATAAACGAAAAAAGGATCAACAGATTAGGGAGTTTGTTGTAGTGGAAGAGTTCATTAGCGAACCTAATAGGCATCAAGGAGAGGCTTTCGGACCTGAGGCTATTGAACCTACCAATGATCCCACTATAGATGGTGATATTATGGAGGATGTTAACGCAAAACTTTTAGCAAAAGACCATGGATGCTATGATAGAATCTTTTACTTCGAATCAAATCTAAAAGCTTGTAGATGCACTTGAAAAGATTCAACCTATTAGGTACAAGTAGGTCTACAAGAGAAAACGAAGAGCAAAAAAGGTGGAAACCTTTAAAGCATCTTGTAGCAAAGGAATACATGCAAAAAAAAGGTATCGACTACAATGAAACTTTCTTACCTGTGGCCATGGATGTTGAAATGGAATCTTTTGCTTCTAATCAGGTCTAGAAACTTGTAGATTCACCTGAAGGGATTAAACTTATTGGTTACAAGTGGGTCTATGAGAGAACATAAGGAACAGATGAAAAACTAGAAACCTTTGAAGCTAAACTTGAAGCAAAGGAATATGCAAAAGAGGGCATTGACTACGCTAAAACTTTCTCGCCTATAACAACATTAAAATCAATCCACATACTCTTATCTATTGTTGCATATCTCAATTATTGGATTTGACAATTGGATGTCAAGATTGCACGACAATCTTGATAAAATCATTCCTCCAATTAGATAAAAGATAATTATACAATCTTTTTTTCTCGTCTAATGTGAACTTTATTATTTCATATCAAGTATTTTGAAATTACAACTTCTGTATATGAACACATAATTTTATATATATGATTAAAGAAAATTAGCCCGTTTTGTATCTTTACGATGTTTACTCACAAATATGACAACAAATGATTATTACATGATTTATAAATAAAAAGGCATCAAATTTGTTTGAAATAACAACATGTTGGGTTTGGTGCCCTAAAAGCTGTGACATTGTACATATTGTTAATAAATAAATAAGTGAAATTTATAATTATTTTGGTTGCTTATATGTGTTATGAATACTTTTATAAACATCGGGAAAATTCCATGATTATTTATGTGACAATAAATTTAGCATATAAGTGTTATATACTTAAGGATAAAATTTATAAATAATAATCTAAAAAGTCCATAATAATTAATTAAAGTTTGAGATCTTTAATTAAATATTACAAGTACGTTCCAATCTTATTTAGAATAAAGTAGTCATTATCCAAACTATTAATGTAGAGATATTGGATTAGAGGTACTTTATATAATGAGATTATATAGGACTAAACCAGATAAATTTTAAATCTCTAATAATCATCCGTTAGAAATAGAGGATTCAAATTTATCATTATGATGATAATATATTTGACAGTCTTAATCTTGAGTATTTATTAGACTCCTGTTTATGACATTATGTTTTTTGATTTGCTTAGTAAGATTTATTTTAGCACAGATCATAACTTAGCATCTTGGAAACATAATGTAATAAATGGCTAGGAATAATATTATATAGATATGGAATCCATTCCTTTCCTATGGAAGTTAGGAAAATAGTTCTCTTGAGTGTAATTGAAAGTTTGAACAGTAGAGCGCTCGTTCATAATAAGATTATAAATTAACTTTTCATTAGAGGATTATTGGAACTCAAGGATAAATATATAATAAGAGAGGTAAACGAAAATTGAACCTAGCTCTTATTATGAACTATTTATGGAGGACTGACTTATATGTAATGATTATATCAATGGATTACTCGCTTATTTTCTTTGAGTAATTTTACTTTAATCTCAAGAGTTCAGTTTCAGGTTTTTAGTAGAATAACAATAAAACTAATAAATTTGGCACATTAATCAAAGAGTTTAATTAATTGTCAAATTTATTGGAGCTTAGGCTATAGGTCCATAGGTCCCCAATACTACCTCTGTAACACTATATTGGATTTAGCATAGAATGAATTATACATATTTACTTTGAAATTATTGAATTCTGAATTAATTATTTCACACTTGAATTATTAATGTGACATAGAAAAATGTTCTCTGTTACACATAATGTAATGTAATAAATATTGTCACATTTAACTGAGCATTAATTAATTAATTAATTGATTATTTTTTAAAATCTATTCTTAAATAAATGTGATTTATTTTTGAATTTAGATTTAGATATATCTATATATGGTTTTGAATCAAATCTTTTTATATATATAAGATTTTATAATATATATATATATATATATACAAACAAATGTTTACTTTTACTTTTACTTTATATATATATATATATAAACGAATCAGTATGATTCATTAATAAAAAAAAAAGGGAAACGTTTTACGTTTCACATAAACTAGTTTTAATATATATATATATATAATTTGAAAGAATCACCAACGTGATTCATTTTAAAGAAAAAAAAAGGGAAAGGAAAAAGTAAGCATCATGCAAAATATATCATTTCTCCATATATCTGATATGGTGGTTATTTCAAATTAGAAATCAACTAAAAATTACTAATGACTCAGATATAAAAAGGAAGAGATAACAGTTATCTCAAGAGTTTTTTCATTCATGTAACTTTTGTAAAATACTTAGAGAGAAAAACTGAGAGTTCTTCTTTGAAAAAAAGGTCTGCTATCTCATGAGTTGAGTACATAGCAGATTTAGAAAAGTATGAGAAAAATTCATTCTTGTAGTTTGATGCCCACTCATCTTTCCATTGGTGTGGAGGCCTGGATTGGAAGATTGTGCTATCAAAGAGGAAGCTATGATTCCCTGATAGTCTTCAAAAGGTTAGTAAAATTCCCAAAGCTTTATATTATTAATTAAAATTATTTATCTATTCCCGATGAACAAAGTTTTTAGAAAATTTTTGTTTGTCAACGATCCTTTCTTTTCGCTGCGTTTCATATTTTAATCCAACAAATGGCATCAGAGCGGGTTATAGTATATATAATTTTAATTATCATGATTTTATTTTAATAATATCATGTTTTTGATGCATGTTTGTGAGCACTTTATATCTTTGTAATTTTTATTCATGTGATGAATGGTCATTTAATGAATAGATTTTTAGTCGTTAATTATATGGTCCTTTTGGATTGATAATTTTATTTTTAGTTTGATTAGATCAAATCTGTGTAAACCCATAAAGGGGGATAGGCTTTTTTGTAATTTATTATTATTATTATTTCTTTTCTCCTCTTCTTCACCTACTACACGTGGAGCGATGAAGAAAAAGAAGTCCATTGGATCTTTTAGCCCAGTTGAGAACTTTAGGCCTATCAAATTTCAAAGGTAACCCAGTAGTGTTTCAAAGGTAAACCATTTGATCAAGACTACAATATTGAAGCAGGGAATTATGTGTAAATTACAAGAAGACCTTTATAATTTATTTTTTCTTTTTTTTATGGGTTGTAATTTTAATTATCCAAAAGGATCTGGTCAAAAATCCATTGTTTATTTTCATGTTTTATTTTTATGTGATGATTGTGACAACAAGTTCATGCATTATAACATATCATCTAGGAAAGTGCCCTCTTATAGTTATTGTAACATGACATGCATACACTTGCATATTATTTTTTTATAAAGGTGTTTATAAAATGATTTAATATGTGCTAGAATTAATTTAATGAGATTAAATTAATTGGGTTAGTTTTATAAAATCTTAATTTATTAATCAACCGAATAATATGAATTTAGTTTTAATAGTTAAGACTTGGTAAAATTCACATTAGTTCTAAATTATCTAATTTTAAATTGTTTAATGTTGGGTAGCTTAGACAATTCATAATAAATTTAGATTTTTAGAAAATCTAGTAATTTATTTAAGTGTAAGTAGAATGGGATTCTATTAATACATAATATAACCTAGTAATTAAAAATTGTTTTTATTTACTAGAGTTATGAAACATATGATGTTTTATAAGATAAAACACATCTTTTCAAATAATGAGTGGGAGAAGGTAATATGACAATATAACCTGCGGTCTCCACTATTAGCACAACACGTTGAGATTTAGGTAGCACCTTGCGACGTTTTGATTTCGTCCTCCCTACGGAGGGTGTTCATTTAAATCAATAACAAGGTTGGCTTTCAAGAGATAGGATTCTACAATGTATTTCAAAATTGACCTACCCTACGGCGGTAATTTTGAATTAAGTTGTTAAATTCTAAAACAGTAGGTCACACTCATAAGGATATAATTAAATTGTTAATTATATCTTGACCAAATATAAACGGTTATTAATAAATATAGAAAATATGAGATATTTTGAATATATTTATTAATTGAAAATGTCTCAATTCAATTCATAAATAATTTGACCTACCTTACGACGGCACTTTATTTATTAAAATTTAATAATCGTGGAATTAGTAAAATATTTTTATGTGTGCTTTTCATATGCATCATGCATCATGTTTACTATTCCAAAACATATATTTATGATGTTTATTCAACCATTTAATTTATGTTATTTTATTTATTTATTACAGCAATAATATCTAATCCAATTATCGCTATTCTCTCAAATGAAAAATTAATCAGAGATAATTTTGTCAAGTGGAAGAATAACATGAACACTGTACTAATTTGCAAAAATTACAAGTTTGTCCTGACGGAGGAATGTCCTCCATCGCCTGCTACCAATGCTCCTCATAATGTACAAGAAGTATATGATCGTTGGATCAAGGCAAACAACAAGGCCCGTTGTTATCTTTTGGCTGGCATGTCTGACGTGCTTAGGATGAAGCACGAAAGCATGGAGACCGCTTATGAGATAATGCAGTCTCTACAAGACATGTTTGGTAAACCTTCTGAAAAGGCATGCCATGAAGCCATCAAGGCAGTAATGAATGCCAAAATGAAGGTAGGGATCTCAGTCAGAGAACATGTTCTCAACATGGTTAACTATCTCCATGAGGCCGAGGTAAACGGGGCAGTGATAGATGAAGCCACACAGGTGGGAATGATTTTGGAAACCCTCTCCCATGCGTTCCTTCAGTTCAAAAGCAACTATTTCATGAATAAGCTGAAATATAACATGACTGAGTTGCTTAATGAGCTTCAAACCTTCGAGTCTATTTTGAAAGAAAAGACTAAAGAAGTTGAGGCAAATGTTGCAGAGGCTCAACCCTCCTCTTCTACTCGAAAGAATAAGAAGAGGAAGAGGACTGAAGGAAGTGGTAAGTCTAAAAATGGAGGGCAACCTAAGAAGAACAAAAGCAACAACAACAAGAAAGAGCTCAAACCAAAAAAAGCCCAAAGGAAAATGTTTCCACTGCGGCGTAGTTGGGCATTGGAAGAGAAATTACAGAAAGTATCTTCAAGAGCTCAAAGAAAAGAAGAACAACGGTAAATCAAATTTACTTGTTTTAGAAGCTTGTTTAGTTGAAGATGATACTTCACCTTGGATAATTGATTCAGGGGCAACTAACCATGTTTGTTCTTCTTTGCAGATACTTAGTTCTTCAAGGGAGCTTGCCGACGGGGAACAAACGATGAGAGTGGGAACGAGAGAGGTTATTTCGGCAAGAGTAGTAGGAGTTGTTAAACTTTATTTTAGAAATAAGTTTTTAATTTTGGACAATGTTTATTACATTCCTTGTTTTTGTAGAAATTTGATTTCTGTTTCCAAGTTATTTGAACAAATGCTTAATGTTTCTTTTAATAATAATTATATTAATATTTCTAGAAATGGTTTGAATATTTGTTCTACGCATCTGGAAAATGGGCTTTAAACTTTAAGGCCCAACAAAAAATCACTGCTCAATACTGAAATGTTCAAAGTTGAACAACCAAAACCCAAGAAGCAAAAGATTTCTTCTAATAATGAAACAAACCTATGGCACCTTAGATTAGGTGACGTTAACCTTGACAGAATTAACAGACTAGTAAATGATGGTCCTTTAAAAGAACTAAAAGTTAGTTCTCTACTAGTTTGTGAATCTTGTCTTGAAGGTAAAATGACTAAAAGGCCTTTCTCTGCAAAAGGCAAAAGGGCCAAGGAACCACTTGAGCTAATATATTCAGACGTCTGCGGTCCATTGCATGTACAAGCACGTGGTGGTTACAAATATTTCGTCACATTTATTGATGATTATTCAAGGTATGGTTACATATACCTAATGCATAGGGAATTTGAAACTTTTGGAAAGTTCAAAGAATTCCAAGCAGAAGCTGAAAAGAATTAGGAAGGAAGGTGAAGAGTCTTCGATCTGATCGAGGAGGGGAATACCTTGATACTGAATTCAAGGACTATATGATAGAACATGGTATTCTATCACAACTCACCGCACCAAGAACACCACAACAAAATAGTGTTGCAGAGAGAAGAAATCGGTCGTTGCTTGATATGGTGAGATCCATGCTCAGCTACTCATCATTACCCACTTCATTTTGAGGATATGCACTACAAACTGCAGTATATCTTCTAAACATAGTTCCATCTAAGTCTATTCCAAAAACACCTTTAGAGTTATGGAATGGTCGCAAACCTAGTATGCGACATATTCGTATATAGGGGTGTCCAGCACATGTGCTGAAAGGAAAGACCAGGAAGCTGGAACCACGTTCTAAAGTGTGCTTATTTGTGGGATACCCAAAGGAAACGAGGGGAGGTTTGTTTTATAGTCCACAAGAAAAGAAGGTATTTGTATCGACAAATGCCACTTTTCTCGAGAATGATTATATGACAAACTATAAACCTCGTAGCAAAGTAGTACTTGAAGAGTTACTTTCTGATCAGATCAGACCGCAACTGACAACTGTTGTCGAAGGACAAAATGAGGAGACCACATTTCCCGATCAGAATGTCATTCCACCTCGACGTAGTGGGAGGGTTGTGAGACCACCTGCTCGCTACAGGGAAATTGGAGAAGCACATGTTGCTATCTTTGATAATGGTGAGGATGATCCATTGACATATCATGATGCAATGGAAGATTCTGAGAAGGAGAAATGGCTAGAGGCTATGAACCTTGAAATGGAGTCCATGTACTCTAATTCAGTCTGGGAACTTGTAGACTCTGCCTGAAGGGATAAAACCCATAGGGTGCAAGTGGATCTACAAGAAGAAAAGAGGAGTGGATGGGAAAGTTGAGACTTTCAAAGCTAGGCTTGTGGCAAAGGGTTATACCCAAAAGGAGGGAGTTGACTATGAAGAAACTTTCTCGCCTGTAGCTATGCTTAAATCCATTCGGATTCTTTTATCCATTGCTGCTTGTCTTGATTATGAGATATGGCAAATGGATGTCAAGACTACCTTTTTGAATGGCTATCTTGAGGAAAGCATCTATATGGTGCAACCAGAAGGGTTTATAGTCAAAGGTCAAGAGCAAAAAGTTTGCAAGTTGCAGAGGTCCATCTATGGACTCAAACAAGCTTCAAGATCATGGAACTTGAGATTTGATGAGGCGATCAAATCTTATGGTTTCAATCAAAACATTGATGAACCTTGTGTATACAAATACATCAAAGATAAGAAGGTGGTCTTCTTAGTTCTTTATGTAGATGATATCCTACTCATTGGGAATGATGTAGGCGTATTATCTAATGTAAATAAATGGCTCGCCAACCAATTCCAAATGAAAGATTTAGGAGAGGCAAGTTATGTTCTTGGAATCCAACTGATAAGAGATCGTAAGAACAAACTGTTGGCGCTGTCTCAGGCATCATATATCGATAAGGTGCTTATCAGATTTTCGATGCAAAACTCCAAGAAAGGTAATTTACCTACACGTCATGGAGTTTATCTTTCGAAAGAGCAGTGTCCTAAGACACCTCAAGAGGAAGAAAACATGAGACGGGTACCCTATGCATCTGCAGTGGGAAGTCTAATGTATGCCATGTTGTGTACAAGACCAGACATTTGCTATGCAGTGGGTATAGTCAGTCGATATCAATCCAACCCAGGATTAGATCATTGGGTAGCGGTTAAACATATTCTTAAGTATCTCAGGAGAACGAGAAACTATATGCTGGTATATTCCGGTGAGAATTTGATTCCCATTGGCTACACTGATTCTGATTTTCAATCAGACAAAGACACACGTAAATCTACGTCTGGATCAGTGTTTACTTTTGGTGGTGGAGCCATAGTTTGGAGAAGCATCAAACAATCTTGTATTGCTGATTCAACTATGGAAGCTGAATATGTGGCTGCTTGTGAAGCAGCTAAAGAAGCTGTTTGGCTCTGTAAGTTCCTAAATGATCTGGAAGTAGTTCCAGACATGGATAAACCACTCACACTGTATTGTGATAATAGTGGTGCAGTGGCAAATTCAAGAGAACCTAGAAGCCACAAAAGAGGAAAGCATATAGAGAGAAAATATCATTTGATTAGAGAAATAGTACATCGAGGCGATGTGAAAGTTGTGAAGATAGCGTCGGAAAACAACCTTGCCGACCCTTTCACCAAGACGTTACCAGCAAAGAGCTTCGAGGCATACTTGGAAGGCTTAGGTCTTAGAGACATGTCTCACCTGCTTTAGGGCAAGTGGGAGATTGTTGGGTTTGGTGCCCTAAAAGCTGTGACATTGTATATATTATTAATAAATAAATAAAGTGACATTTATTATTATTTTGGTTGATTATATGTGTTATGAACACATTTATAAACATCGAGAAAATTTCATGATTATTTATGTGACTATAAATTTAGTATATAAGTGTTATATGCTTAGGGATAAAATTTATAGATAATAATCTAAATAGTCCGTAATAATTAATTAAAGTTTGGGATCTTTAATTAAATATTACAAGTGCGGTCCAATCTCATTTAGAATGAAATAGTCATTATCCGGACTATTAATGTAGAAACATTAAATTGGAGGTACTTTATATAATGAGATTATATAGGATTGGACCAGATAAATTATGAATCTCTAATAATCATCCGTTACAAATAAATTATTCAAATTTATCACTATGATAATCATATATTTGACAGTCTTAATCCTGAGTATTTATTAGACTCTTGTTTATGACTTTATGTTTTTTGATTTGTGTGGTAAGATTTGTTTTAGCACAGATCATAACTTAGCATCTTGGAAACATAATGTAATAAATGGCTAGGAATAATATTATACAGATATGGAATCCATTCCTTCCCTATGGATGTTAGAAAAATAGTTCTCTTGAGTGATAATTCGAGGTTTCAACAGTAGAGCGCTCGTTTATAATAAGATTATGAATTAACTATTCATTAGAGGATTATTGGAACTCAAGGATAAAGATATAATAAAAGAGGTAAACAAAAATTGAACCTAGCTCTTATTATGAACTATTTATAGAGGACTGACCTATATGTAATGATTATATCAATGGACTACTCTCTAATTTTCTTTGAGTAATTTTACTTTAACCTCAAGAGTTTAGTTTCAGGTTTTTAGTGGAGTAACACTGAAACTAATAAATTTAGCACATTAATTAAAGAGTTTGATTAATTGTCAAATTTATTAGAGCTTAGGTTATAGGTTCATAGGTCCCCCATGCCACCTCTATAACACTATATTGGATTAATGTATAGAATGAATTATACATATTTAGTTTGGAATTATTGAATTCTAAATTAATTATTTCACACTTGAATTATTAATGTGACACAGAAAAATGTTCTCTGTGGCACATAATGTAATGTGATAAATGTTGTCACATTTAACTGAGCATTAGTCAATTAACTAATTGGTAATATTTGAATTATTTGATTATTTAAATATTATTTTCTAAAATAAATGATTTTTTTTGAATTTTAATATATATATGTATATAAGATTTTATAATATATTAATATATATATATATATTACTTTTTTGAATTTGGTTACTTTTCAAACATAAACGTTTATTATTATATATTATATACATATATATGTTATATATATACATATATATGTTATTAAAATCACGGTTGATGTGATTTCAAGAAAAAAAAACAGAAAAGCGTTTCCGTTTACCTTTTTTTACTTATATATATATGTGTGCGTGTGTGTGCAGTGTACGAATCACAAAGTGATTCGGGAAAGAAAAAAAAAAGAAAGGGAAAGAAAGAAAAGAAAAAAAGAAGGAAAGGGAAAGTTAAAAGGTTACAACCCTGTAAAATATATCCTTTCCCTATATGTGTGATATGGTGGTTATTTTTCGAATTAAAAGTCAATTGAAAAGTGACTAATTACTTAGATATAAAAAGAAAGAAATAACAATTATCTCAAGAGTTTTTTCATTCATGTAACTTTTATAAAATACTCAGTGAGAAAAACTGAGAGTTCTTTTTTGAAAAAAAAAATCTACTATCTCATGTGTTGAGTACATAGTAGATTCAAAAACGTGTGAGGACAATTCATTCTTGTGGTTTGACGCCCACTTGTCTTTCCATTGGTGTAGAGGCCTGGATTGAAAGATCGTGGTGTCAAAGAGGAAAGCTAGGATACCCTGATTGTCTTCAAAAGGTTTATAAAATTCCTAAAGCTTTCTATTATTAATTAAAATTATATATCTATTCCCGATGAACAAAGTTTTTAGAAAATTTTTGTTTGTCAATGATCTGCCTCTTCTACTGCGTTTCATATTTTAGTTCCAACAGCTCCTCTGCCGACAACGACATGCTCCTCAAGTGATGGCGATGATGACGACATCGGCCATAGCCGCTACTTCGACGATGACATGATCTCTCTTCAGACCATCTCTCTCTTTCCCCATGATGCTGGTTTCTGTGACTCTTCTCCACTGTTTCGATGATCAATGGGAACGACAAGACTATAGGCGACGAAGCCTTCATAATGGCAATGGTATCTTGAGATGGCGGCCGGTGCTAGACAATGCCAAGCTCTCCTCAATGATTATAGTCCGAGCAAGCAACATCCTTCATCACAAAAATCGCATGGCTCAGGCGATCGAGATCTCTTAAGGTGGCAATTTTGCTGTCGTAGGAGGTGGCAACTTTGCCAGCATGAAAGAGACGGGAAGCATATCAAGAGAGATAGGGAAAAACAAAATAAAACGAAAAAAAAAAAGAAGCTAAATGTGAAATAGGAAAACAAAATAGTTTAAAAATTAAAATGGTCTATTAGCTCTAATAGTTTGTGAACAGGTTATTTACTTCCAAAACTTTAAAATGTTGGTCTATTTACTATAACTTCCCCTTTCTTACTGCTTTTTAAGTCTATAGATAAATACTTAAGCTAAAATTAATGTTTTACAAACAAAATAATTATAAAATTATAGAAATATTTATTTAAAAAGTATTTACATAAACTGTCTAATTTAAGCCTGTTGAGTCTAAGAATGTCTACTTGTACACAATATCACAATATTGTCTATTTTTAAGATTTTAGTGATTTAAATTTTCGACTATGCCCTAGTGTTTAATTTTGGGGATTCGGTATTCCAATAATAAAAGATCGTTTATTTTTGTATTCATCTTTTGTTTCAATATTTATACTTATGGTTGATCATGTTGACTTTATACAATCAATAATATGAACAGATTGTATGTAAATTTATATTAATTCAACTATTTGAATTTATTCCTTAATTTTCTGATTTATTTATGTGCAAGCATTTAAATAATCTTTCACTCTTGCTACACGTTTGCATTGAGAACTTGGTTTTTTTTTTTTTTACCAAGTTTGCTTCATCCTCTATATTTTTCTATTTGTTATGCTGCCTGATTTTCTGTAGATCACGTCATATGTTTCATCTTTTTTTCAATCCATCGTCGCTTATAACACATGTTCTTTGGTTTCTTCCTTGTTGATTTTTACATTGAACAAGTTTCCTTTTTTTTCATAGTGACCATAAATATTAATTTTTATAACGCATATCCATACTAAAAATATTATTAGAAATTAAAGTTTTATTTTTGTGTTAGCCCTAGGTTAAATTGTACAATGAAAAGTTTTCAGTTCATTCATAACGATAATGACATCATCTTTTTCATAATAAAAGCAATTATGTAAAAATGAACCCCGATCATTGCCATAAAGAAAGCCTAGTATCAACAAACTAATACGAAACAAAAATATGAAACAAACACAATAGATCTATATATAATAACACACTCATAATTATGATGAATTCGTTTTTTCGTGAAAAGTTGCAATAGTATTACTTTGACACAAGACAATAAGAAGAGAAATTATATAGTAATAATCAATATTGAACCATTTATATATACATTATCATAATGATTTGTTGAGATAATGTCAAGCTGAAGACGTATAACACTATAGCAATTTACCAATTTAGACATCATCATAATAAACACGTCACTAGCATAGAGAAAAGTGGAAACAATTCTCACAATGAATTAGGTCATTATAATGAGCATTGAGTTTAAAATTGTATATCACTATAATAACATACTCATACATTCATTATCATAAAGAATAGTGACTAACGTAAAGTAAAAATCATCTACTAACCAATTTATGTGTAAAAAAATCATTTTCTAACCCATTTGTGTAAACCCTCGTGAAGTTGGAAAGTAGCATAGCTATATTAAATATAATAAATATAACAAATTAAATGTGGGAGAGTTTTAATTTGCTTCCTTTTTTTCTTATTTGTAGCCATTATTTATGTTTTTTAGAAGAAAATGAAGGTCTCATTTATTTTATTAATGGTGCATTTGACCTTCATACTCAAAAAAGGAAACAACAAACATTGAATATTTTGTGTTCGATTTTTTTATTATATTTCCTATTTTGAATATTAACTATAATTTTTTTTTTATTAGTTAAGGTTATAAAATTCTTTACAGGTATAAGAGTTGCCGGTTTTGTAATTAAAACAATTAATAGACAATTTTAGGTTCGAGGTGTTCTAATTAGATAGTTATATAAATAACCCTTTATTTAAAGCCAAATACTTTATTAGGCCCCATTTGAAATGGCTTGGAATAAGCTCTTTTTGGCTTATTCACCCCAAAACTTACTTGTGGACCAACTTGAATGGATAGCTATTTATGCTTTTGGTTTTTATGAGCACTTTTGGAACATGATACCTCTTTGATGCTTATAGAAATGTTTTTATTCACTTTTTTAATATTATATTTATGAATAACAAATTAGAAATTTCTTTTGTATCTTTATAATACATTACTTTTTATAATAGTAAGAGCTCTTGACTTATTTAACTAATAGGTTTAAAATCTTTTCTAAAATAAAAAAGCGTTATTTATTACTATTCATATAGTAATTAAAAAGTTCTAGTTTATGCCTAATTTTTTTCTACTGCTTAAAAGGAAAGCACAAACTATCATAAATAAGCCCTATATCACACAAACATACTAGAAATACATATTTAAGAGGTTTTTGTACAATTGACTCAAAATAGCTATTTACATAACAAATGATGCAATTAAAGGATTTAATGACAATAACAGTGTGAAATGATGATATTCAACACTAGTAATTTTGCACTTTTACGTGTTCATCACACCCCAACCTACTTATTTCTAGTCACCAATAATTAAAACGCTAATAATTTGAAGTGATTCATAGAATATTTACACAAGGTATATTCATTTAACTTCAATTCATTCACCTAGATAAAAAAGTCTTAAACAAAAGTGTTGTTAAACATATTCTATACTATTTATACATGATATAATAAACCATCTTTAGTGTATTATTTGCAATATATAATCATGGGGTTTTATTGAAAATAAAAAATAAGATTATTCAATTATTTTGCTTCCTTTCACTTCTGCATGTGGTAGACACTTCAAATTAATAACTGCTTCAAATTAATAACTGCAGTAATTGAAATAAAAGAAAATATAAATAGCATAGTCGTGGATAATATAATGTTTAGTTTATTTAAACTTTCTCCTTAACTTATTTAGCAAGCTTTCTCTATCATAGACTGTGGATTTCACGACGGTTTTACAAACTGCAAATTTCATGACGGTTTAAAACCATCATGGAAAAATTTCACGACGGTTAAAAAATCGTCTTGAAAATTTCAGTCATGGTACAAAATGGAGTTTTCATGATAGTTTTTTACTATTGTGGGACAGCAAAATTGGCATGAAGAGGCGTTGTGTGTGTGCATCTTCCGCGATTGTTTTTGTAAAAACCGTCATAGAAAGTCAAGCTTCCACGACAGTTTCTATAAAAACCATCGTGGAAGGTTAAGCTTCCACGGACCTTCCACGATAGTTTTTCCCAAAAAGGTCGTTAAAGCATGACCTTCCATGACGTTTTTCTGTAAAACCATCATGAAAGCTTATGCTTCCACGATTGTTTTTATAATAAATGTCATGGAAAATTGGTATTGTCAAAAAAAATTTTCCCAAAAATTTTTGATTTCCCACGGGATGGCCAGTCCCTTGTGTTATCCATTACAACAAAGCCCTAATTGCATACAAAAATTGATGTATATTGAAATTACAAGGTATTTACAAGATCATTTATATTTGAACTATTTTGAGCAATTGTTTATCTACTATCTCTATCTATCTATCTAAAAATTACATACCTATTTACAAATTGTACCCACTCTAATCTAACTTCATATATATTCGTATGTATATAAAAATCTTTTCTTCCTAGGGCTTGTATACCACTTGTTATTATATCTCACATGAAACATAGAATAAAAAAACCACATTCTATGTTTCCTTGTTGTCTTGGATACTTACGTTTGGAATATAGCATTTTATTTGGTCCGTTTTTGACACCGCTTCCCGCTTGAAGTTTCCAATCATTAAGTGCCCTTACAATGTGTCATGTTTAAATGAATTAATGGATGATACAATTATGTAGGACTCAAAATAGTTACTTTTATAGGAGAACATTAATACTTACAATCTCGTGACTAATACGAAATCTTCACGTGGTGGGTGTCCGAGGGGATCAAACTAATTTCAATTTCACAATTTCACATATTCGCAAGTTTACAATTTCAAGAACACAATTTTACATATTCACATAATTTCATATATTTCACGTATTCACATCTTCACATATTAACAAGTTCACAATTTCACATATTTACAATATTCACATATTACACATATTAACATATTCACAAGTTTGCAATTGCAATTACACAATTTCACATATTCACATAATTTTACATATTTCACATATTCACATCTTCACATATTCATAAGTTTACAATTTCAATTACACAATTTTACATATTCACATATTTCACATATTCACAAGTTTACAATTTCACGAACACAATTTCACATATTTCACATATTCACATCTTCATATATTTACAAGTTCACAATTTCAATTACACAATTTCACATATTTCACATATTCACATGTTCAAATATTCACAAGCTTACAACTTCAATTACACAATTTAACATATTCACATAATTGCACATATTACACATATTCACATAATTTCACATGTTATACATATTCACAGTTTTACAATTTCAATTACACAATTTCACATATTACACATATTCACATATACACAATTTCACACATTCATATAATTTCACATATTCACAAAACAAATAAAATTTGTGGGGGTGGGGTGGAGGGTGGGTGGGATGAGGGGGGCAAGGGTGGGGCAGGGTAGGGGTGGGTGGGGCTACGGGGGCAAGGGTGGGGAGGGGTGGGGGGGCAGGGTGGGGCGACAGGGAAAGGGTGGGTGGGGGGCGGGTGGGGTGAGGGGCACAGGGGGAGGTAAGGGTGGGGTGGAGTAGGGGTGGGTGTGGGTGGTGCAAGGTGGGCGAGGGGCGGTGGGTGAGGTATGGTGGGTAGGGAGAGGGTGGGTGGTGGGTGGGACGAGGGAGGCAGGGTGGGGCGAAGGGGAGATGGTGGGTGGGGCAAAGGGGGCAAGGGGGCGAGGTTGGGGCGAGGGGGTGTTGGGGAAAGGGTGGGGGGGCTAGGTGGGGTGAGGGGGGTGAGGATGGGGGGGTTAGGGGAGAAAGGGGGCGGTGGGGAGGGTGAAGAGGGGAGAGAGGGAGGGGCGGTGGGGAGGGGGAAGACGAGAGAGAGAGAGAGGGAGGGGGAGCTTACCGATTGCGAGGAGACGACGGCGACAGCGACGGAGAAAGATCTTGAGAGAGAGAGAGGGATTTTAGAGAGAGAGAGGGAGAGCGCTTTTAGAGAGAGAGGGAGGCAGATTCAAAATGGGGAGATGGGTGCGGTACGCATTTCAAAATCTTTAAGGGGGAAAATGAAGCTTCCACATGGTTTATGCATAAACTGTCATGGAAGACCTTCTACAATGTTTCATTTATAAACCATCATGGAAGCTATTTTATATTATTACAAATGCTATAAAAAAGGTAGCAACTTCCATGACGGTTTATAAATAAACCGTCGTGGAAGCTATTTTACAACATTATAAGTGTTGTTAGAAAGATAGCAGCCTTCCACGACGATTTATAAATAAACCGTCGTGGAAGCTATTTTTTAGCATTACAAATGCTGTTAAAAAGACAGTAGCCTTCAACGATGGTTTATTTATAAACCGTCATGGAAAAAATAGCAGCCTTCCATGACGGTTTATAAACACGACAATTTATTTATAAACCGCCGTGGAAGCTATTTTATAATATTATAAATGCTATAAGACAACAGCCTTTCACATTTGATAACTACTTATAATTTCATTTTGAAATAAATGTCCTCTAACAATTGGAATTGAATGCAATCTATTGTGTCCACATTAAACATAAGAACACCAAATCTTATCACTATGTGCATGACTTTTGGCAAAATTCAAGAACTCTTCCACACTATTCACATACTCACTAGACAATCAAAAATTTCACATCGATCCATTTCCAATCTATTTTGTAAGTCCTAAATCGAAATAATAAATAGCAAATATTTAATTAAAATTAATTTCACAAATTATATACTTACCCACCTATATATATTCTAATCATAAAACAAAAACATCACCCATCATAAAAACAAATTACACATACCCATTATAGAACAAATAAATCATACCCATGATCTACAATACAATAATCATGAAATAAACAACAAAATCAACAACTATATATGAATTTTGGATTAATTATACAACAAAATCAACAACAATTTCTCAATTTCTAACAAAAACTTACAATTTGGAATAAGAGTAAGGAGTGTGGAGGTAGAGAGGGATGACGACAGCTGATTTGGAAGGGTCTATATTCGTATTTGAGAAGTGAGTTTTCTAAATTGTGTCTAATTGTCGAGGTGAGAAAAAAGTGTTTTAAGGGAGCTACCATGACGGTTTTTTACAAAACCGTTGTGGTAGGTAAGGCATATGAAAAAACCATCGTGGTAGCTTGCAGCCATTCCATGATAGTTTTCATCTTTGAAGGCATAACTCGCAGCGTTTTTTTCCCTTACCACGACGGTTTTTAAGAAACAGTCATTAAATGAAGGTTGTATAATCAAAAATTTGTTGTAGTGTTTGGGTCAGTAACTCCCAAACTAATTAGTCATAGGGTACTATATGTTGAATCATTCCTTAGAACTTAATTGCTAGCTACTTTTATAGAATCCTTCGTCTAGTTTGTTGCAAACCATGATCACGATATGAACCATTTTACACCAACAATCCACACATGTAAAGCATACACTTAAATCAATACTAAAATGCACAATAAAAAACTTTCCTTAAGATTTAGTCATACAATCCTTTTACTTCTTTATACCATCCATAAAATATTTCAAGCACAAAGCTACATTTGAGCCATCAATGATCTACACAAGAAAACAAGTGTCACGCCCTGGGGTACAGGAGGTGACGTAGGTTAATTAAGTTAATTAAATAGAAATTTTTAATCAAACATGGGTTAAAGTAATTGATTAGTTATAAAAATACGATAATTTAAAACTTTTTTTTATTAAAACAAGCATTTATAATGATTAAACAAATATGGATAACAAAGTAAACAATAAGGAAAAAATAAAGAAATAAAAGGAAATGAGAATGGGTACCATTGACCCACAACTTGTACACACACATGGTACAGACATTACTAAATTACAACCACAGTCCAGAGAAAAAGAGAAAGTTAAAGTTATACATGCCTTGAATTATCTGTACTACAACCTATTTAAGTCTTTTACTAGTCGCAAGTTCGGTCAACGGACTTTTCTTCGATTCTAAGCTAGAATCCACCTAGAGGGGGGGAAAGATTTTAAACCAAATAAAGGTGAGCGAAAGGCTCAGTAGGACTATATTTTACAAACAGATATTTAATTAAAATACAATACAGATATTTAATTAAAATACAATTTTACCTTTCAAAAGAAATAATAGAAAACAGAGTTAAAGAAATAAAATCATGTAAATATACCTTTAAAAATAGTCCATCTAGAAAGTACCTTTATATTCTCTTCCAGGCAAACCATATTTATATCACCACTGAAGTGGCCTAGTTGGGTTTCAGGACCCGCCCCTAAGGTCGTACACTACATGACCCGATCTCTGATATGGCATCATGTCCTAAAATATATACATATATATACATATCTTTCTTTAATTATTAAAATTTCTTCTTACCAAATATAGTCTTTTACATTCATTATAAGGTTTATTATGAAAACCACCTCAATTCTAATGCTTATGAAATCAATCAATAAAAATCTTTTTTCAACCAATCATTGAACACATTTTTGTTAAAAATTCTTTTTGAGGCCAAAATCCTTTAAAACTAGGTTACCAAGAAAGAGGGGTAAAAGTCCTATCTCGATACTCATGCCGGTGTCCTACATCGCAATCTCAGTCCACTATACGTTAGCTCCTCGAAACCACGAACAACCTTAGATACATAAACTACGTCTATCAGTATCTAACTTGAGATTTCCTATGTTACTAAACTATCTTATGGTGTCCTAGTGTGCCATTTAAGTTTGCAAAATCATATGGTAACGTTAAAATCTAAATCAGGGTTTAAAACAGTAAAAACGAATGAAAAATAACAAAATTTCACCATGCTTGATCGGCCGATCGACTTGCCAGTCGCCCTGGTTTGGCCGGCCAAACTGTGCAATTTGGCCTGCTGAAAAACCAAGTACGGTCGGCTGAACATTTCTAGGTTCGGTCTGCCGGTCGTATAAATCCAGCCTGCCGAACTCATGAATCCGGCTTACCGAACTGAAAAATTCTAGAAATTTTCAAGCACGGGTTTTGGCCTCCTTGTGCCCAAATCTTCATTTCAACATGTTTTTCTCAATTCACAGGCATGGTAAACATCTATGGATGATAGAAAAACATTAAAAAACACTTTTGAACTAATTTAAACAAGAGTTGGACAAAGATTTTGAAAATTTCCAAAAATAGAGAAAAATAGAGAAAAATAAAAAATCTTGATTCAAATCTGTTTTTGATCAAACAAAGCTTAAATTCTAGTCAATCTAAGTTCCTCTAACCTCGATTAGAGGTTTTCTAAGCTTAGGGAAGCTTAAATTTCAAAATACCAAAAAATTTGAAAATTTGTAAACTAACCTCAGATTAAGCTTTAAATCGTGTTCTTGGTTGCTCAATCATGTTCCTGAGCCACTAATTCACTGATCCAAAGCTTGGGTTTGAATTTTTTATTCAAAATTTTGAGAGAAATTGAGAGTGAGAAAGAGAAACAGAGGGAGAGAGTAAGAGAACATGAGAGAGAGTGGAAGAGTGAGAATGAGAAGAGAGTGAGGAAGAGGGAGAAAGAAAAGGGGTTAAATAAAGAGAGTAATGGATGGTTTTACTATGCGAAAACCTTGTGCCACCTACGGTTTTGTAAAATGGGCATTTTGACAAATGGTTTTATTTTAAAATTTAAAATAGCAAATAAAAGTAAGTAAGAGTAATTAAAATCATTAAGTTAATCTAAAATAACATTAATTTAGAAATATCTCAAAATAATCAAATTAAGTTCAGAAATGCACTATGGTACACTAATTCACTATTTTACGCACTAATAACATTAATTAATTTCAGGGCGTTATAACTCTCCACTCTTAACAGAAATTTCATCCTCAAAATTTATAACTTGGTTCAGAAACAAAATAAATGCGGATACAACTCCTGCATTCTCGATTCTAATTCTCAAGTGGCTTCATCAACCCCGTGATGTTGCCACACGACCTTTACTAATGGGATATCATGACGATGCAAACTGGTTACTTTCCGATCAATAATCTGAATTGACACTTCCTCATTTGTCATGTCTTCTTGAATTTGCACATCATGAAATGAAACTATCTTATTCTGCTCAGGCGGACACTTCTGAAGCATCGACACATGGAATACGTCATGAACATGCAAAAGTTCAGGAGGAAGATCTAGGCGATAGGCAACCACACTAACACATTAAGTAATTTTGAACAGTCCAACATACCTTGGTGCAAGCTTACCACTCACTCCGAATCGCATGATACCTTTACGAGGTGTACCTTCAAGAGAACAGAGTCTCCTACCTCCAATTCTAAGGGTCGACGCCTTCTATCTACATAGCTTTTCTGTCTACTCGGAACTGCCCTCAATCGATCTCGAATTACAGAGATCTTTTTATTACTATCACGAATCTCATCTAGTCCAAGAATAATCCTATCTTCTGGTTCAGCCCAACACACCAGTGACCGACACGATCGTCCATATAGTGCTTTGAATGGTGCCATGCCAATGCTCGATTGATAGTTGTTGTTGTACGAAAACTCTGCCAAATGCAAGTACTTCTTCTAGTTCCCGTTGAAATATATCGCACATGCACATAACATGTCTTCGAGAATCTGAATGACCCGCTTAGATTGCCCATCAGTCTGAGGATGAAATGCCATGCTGAAGTTCAAATCTATGCCCAAGGCTTCCTGAAAGCTTCTCCAGTACTTGGCATTGAATTTGGTGTCTCTATCTAATGTGATGGACAAAGGAACTCCATGCAACCGCACTATATTCTGCAGATACAATTCTCCGAGTACTCTCCTAGAACAAGTCGACTTCAAGGGAACGAAATAAGCTGATTTCATTAACCTATTGACCACGACCCAAATTGCATCGTGCCTTTGCTCCGTCCTTGGCAATCCATTAAGAAAATCCATCGTGATATGCTCCCATTTCCACCTTGGAATAGGAAGTGGCTGAAGTTGACCTGCTGACTTTTGATGCTCGGCTTTCACTTGAAGACAAGTTGAACACTTAGCCACATATTCTTGGACATCTTTCTTCATACTTCTCCACCAATCTTGCCTCTTCAAGTCATGATACATCTTCGTGGTCCTCGGATGAATGGCAAACTGAGACTTATGGGCTTCATCCATCATGGCCTTCATCACTTCTGCGATTGCTGGAACTGCTAGATGCTCCCTAAAGTACAACGATCCATCTGCATGTATTCTTCATTCTTCAAATTGTTCCCCATTCTGAATTCGTGTCCAAATTCCTTGAAGGTGCTGGTCTCGCCATTGATTCTGCTTCACCATCTAAACGAGAGTTGGAGTTATCTCCATGTGATACACTGAAACTCATTCATAGTCTTCATAATACTGTAGCCCATATTCACTCGTTGTTGCATCTCTTTTCTAATCTTCAAGAGCCAAACAAGCAAGGATCTCGGAAGACTTTGGACTAAGCACATCTGCGACTACATTAGCTTTTCTGAGATGGTACTATAGCATGAAATCATAATCCTCCATTTATTCCATCCACCTTTGCTGTCTCAAGTTCAAATCCCTTTGACTAAACAGGTACTTCAAACTCTTGTGATAAGATAAAACCTAGAATGTCGCCCCATACAAATAATATCTTCATATCTTCAGCACGTGAATCACCGCTGCGAGCTCCAAGTTATGAGTAGGGTAGTTCTGCTCATGAGGTCGTAGCTGCCTCAATCCATACACCACCATGCGCCCATGTTGCATCAACATGCACCCAAGTCCGCATCTTGAAACATCTGTATAAACTTCATATGGCTCATCATTGCTAAGGATAATCAATGCTAAAGCTGAGATCAACCAATTCTTTAGTTCTTGAAAAGCGAGCTCATATTCTTCATCCCTCTCGAACCTAACATTCTTCCTAATCAACCTTGTCAACGGCGCTGCTATCTTTGAGAAATCCTTTATAAATTTCCTATAGTATCTTGTAAGTCCCAAGAAGCTACGGATTTCTGCCACATTCCTCGGTCATTTCCATTCCACTATAGCTTCAACCTTAGACGGATCCATTGAGATACCATGCTTGGAGATGACATGACCCAAAAATCTAACATTTGTCAACCAGAACTCGCACTTCACTTTCTTGGCGTACAACTGGTGCTCCCGTAGAGTCTGAAGCACTATCCTAATGTCCTATTCATGCTCCTCCCAAGTCTTAGAGTAGACCAAAATGTGGTTGATGAACATGATCTGTCACGCCCCGGAGTACGGGAGGTGACGTGGTGGTTCAATTAAATTAATTAAGTAAAGATTTGGTTAAAAATCAGGATTTTAGAATGAAATTTATGAGTAAAAGGGGGATAATTTTAAAATCGTTTGAATAGAAAGGTTAAAGAAATAAATGAATCATCATAATAATTAAACAAATAGAAATAACATTAAAATGATTAAATATGGGGTGGAACGCGTATGAGTCCCACTAGCCCACATATTGTGCACACACATATAGTACTGACAATATTATGATACAACCACAGTCCAGAATGAAAGAGAAGTTAAAGTCTTACATGCCTTGAATGATAAAATTAACCTACCAAATACTTCTACTGATCGTAAGTCCGGTCGGCGGACTCCTCTCCAAACCTATGCTGATATCCACCTAGGGTTAAGATTTTAAAACAGATAAAATGTGAGCGAAAGGCTCAGTAGGACTATATTTAGAAAATTATTCGATTTTAAAAGAGATTGCATAAATCAAATAAACGTATAAAAATGAACTGGAGCAATTAACAAATAAATAATTAAATGTGAAATTTAAACAAAATATAATCTTATCAAAATAATTCAAATAAATCGATCAAAGAGTACCATTTTCCTTTTCTGGGCAAACCATACATGACTCACCACCGTAGT